>VYZS01037906.1:20490-34770 GCA_013400695.1 Neodrepanis coruscans
TCCTCCTTTTCTTCTTCTCTCCCCAGTTGTGGTCTCTCTCCAATGAAAGAAGTTGCAGGCTTTGTGTTTAATTAAGACATATTGTCCAACCAATTGGGAAGCAGGAAATAGCAGGAGATGTTTTACAAATAGGAACAATTCTTGTTCATTATCCCTTAATTGAGGCAACAAAAAGGTGCTGGAAAACATCCATCAGATGTACATTCATGTACATCATCAGAGAGGATTGGATTTAGGAACTCACAAAAGCGACGTCAAATGTTCCAATCAAGAGTTATACAGGCACCAGGGAAACAAAGAATTGGAGACACAAATACATCAGAATTAGCCCAATTACAGATTATATGCTTCTGGAAAACACATTCCCTGGCTCTCTTCCAGGATTTTCTTACTTCACACTTCTGTCATTCCTAACCGTGGTATGAAAGTCGATGTTACTTGTCCCTCCTCCACTGGTCCTTGAGCTTCTTGCAAGGAGAAGGTATTGTTCTGGAGAGTGTTAGGGAAGCCTATTTTGAAGACACAAGTGCCGACCTTCAGACTGTCATTCCATCTTGAACTTGGGATACTCTGAGAATGACACTTGGTGCAACTTTTCCATCCTTGTTCCTTCACATTTTGAAGTTAGGCTGCACTGTTCAGTCGCTGTTCTCGAGTAGAAGAGATAAATAACATATGAAAGCCTACTGAGGGAAAGATTTTGAGCCTGAAAGGCCAGGAAATCCTGTTACCCATTTAAGTATGCATTTTAAATCTTGCTTGGCCTGCTTCTGAGCTCATTTGCACTCTAACACCGTGGCCCTGCAGAGCCAGCCTTTATTCTCATAGGTCTGTTAGACTCAAGTTCTCTGGCTTGTCATTTTTTAAAATGTGCTTTGAGTTTTAAATGAGGGATAGAATATGCTAAGGATCCTCAAGATATCTACAGAAATGTAAGAGCACCTCAATGTTTCCTGGAAAGGAAGTCATCACCAGGAAAAATGGCATCACACCTCATTGGACTCTAGTAATAGACCCAAACATGACAGGATATTGTTAAAAATGCTCCTGATCAGTACCCACAGCTGTTAAGCTAATTATTCTCACTGTCTTGTCATAGATACTTATATGGTCTCCAGGGTATCTGAGCATTTCACATTCTCTGATATAGTTCTCTTCACATGCTCCTGAGAGACACATTTTCACCATCATCTCCTCCTCTTCTTCGTCCCCCTGGGATGACTGAGGGACATGGTGGCTTGGCAGCCCAGTCCAGTGCTGTGCACTGTGGTGTTTCCGCTTGAATAGCACACATCTCACCAACTGTATCTATTCCAGCATAAGACATGAAATTTAAGATCCCTCCATTGACGAAAGGAGGTAGGAAGCACCAGAAGTGAATTCTGCTCATCTAAAGGTGGGGGAGCCTCATATGATCCCTGATCTTTATGGGAGTGAGTCCAGGGGTAAGCAACCCAAGCTAGACCATGCTATGGAATTGTTATGATGCGGTGGAAGCATGGCCTTATACTTCAAGAGACTATCTGAAGGAGACCATACAAATTTTTTTCTCCTGGGCAGATGGAGCAAAACTAGCTATTTACCCTGTTTCAGCTGGGATCTCTGTGGAGTGGCTCTGTCTTTGTCTTCAGTGAGAAATTTTCTCACGATTTTCCCTCACAATTCGTCCAGCAGCTCCAATCCCTGTGTCATTTTCCTCTATCATCCCCACAAGCCCTTCCTGCCTTGTTTTGAAATCCCTACTGCTGATCATGGAAAGTGTTTGCACTGTAGCTGGCATTTGTTGATTTTCTTTAGGTGGCTCAGGGCTGCAGGCATTCCTTATTACTTTTTTATTAGCCAATTTGAATACTCATTTAGCCTCACTACGCGTGTGATAGTTTTTAAGTCATCCTTCAGAGGCTTTTGTGTAGAGCCTGTCCTTGGTCCTCAGTAATAACACAGGATCCCCACACAATATGCAGCTGAGGTGAGAGACGATAGCTCAAGAAAGAAGACCCATTGGTCTGGGCTTGTTTCATGTACATGACAAGGTTGAAGCCTCTTTTTATTTTGCTGTTTTCTTTCCTGTACCGTGGGAATGCCAGAAATCACTGCAGTACAAGACATGCCAGGGTGACACGTATGTTGCACTGGACAAACAAGTCTCCAAAATACTTTGTAAAATTAAATAATTAAAATGGCAAGACTATAAACAACATAAATTATGGAAGTGATAGAGTGAACACAGTCAATGAAGAATAAATTAAGTCATCCAGGCTAATAAGAGCTAGGAAAAAAATTACTATAATCATTACATACTAAAAAAACTCAAAGCAGAGAAATAGTGTGTTTTGATATCCAGCTCCTGTGGACTCCTTTGGATCTGTTTCTCAGGTATGCTGAGTACCCAAACCCATACAAGACAGACTGTAAATTTTTCAATTCAGACCAAGGGAGGGAAATAGGGAGGAAATAGATGGTGAGAGGAGAACTGGTTGTGGCATTTCCCAGGTTACAAGGCCAAATAAAAAAGCCATGTCCCAGTATGGATAGTCACTTTGCAATACAACCAACTTCATCAGGGAGAGGGATGGCTGGGATTCTTCAACCCTCCTGGAAGGCTCTGGAAGCATTGCTAGGGTAGCAAAGGAGGGAACACAAGCACATGACTGCCTGAGCTATGTTGCTGTGGATAGAAACTAACCTTTAGTCTCTCTGTCTATTAGTCCGGCTGTTTGCTCCAGCGCTAAATTCAGCTGCACACAAAAAAGGTACATTTTGCTGCTTTTTCAAGTGTCTTGGATTCTATTGTGTACAAATTTACAAATGAACTGCTTGAGTGTTGACTAATGCTGCAGCCTGCAGTCAAGGTAAGAGCCCATTTATTTATAGGCTCTTCAAGGACAAGAAGACGCTGTATTTGTACAATCCTCCAGCACACAGCCTAACAAACAGTTACCTGCCTCAGCCACATTTCAAAAGAGGACGATATATGAGACCCTCAAGGAAAACACACAGCTCAGCCATCGTCTGCTGGCAGGAAGGTCATGCGATGCCACTGGCTTCTGATGATGGCAGAGCTGCAAATGTATGAAGAAAGATTTTTTTCCCGCACCATCAGTTTGATTGGATATGTGTCTGGGAGGTTACTCAGGACATCTAGTTGAGCCATGCTGGGAGCAGATAGTCCCAGCTGCTGTATGTGCGCAGCACCCACTCATTTAAATGAGTCTATGTGTTTGCAATCGATGGGACTGTCTGATCCCTGGATGCTGGGGAGCTCTCTTTTTCTATTTCCTGCTGATATTTACTTCAAAGGTGCATGACCACACAGATCACCTTAATAACAACAGCCCCAAAGAAGAATTAATAAAACTTTGAGTGTGTTTTACCCTGAGATCTCACAGTGCTTAACAAAGGAAAGGCACCATCAGTTCTTTTTATATGGGGGCAGAAAGAGGTGAGATGATTTATTTATCCACACTCACGCAGTGAATCGGTGGTAAAGCAGAAAGCTGGCCCTCTCCAGCTGTGCTTTGAGGCTTCCTATAATGTTCCATTGCAACAGCCTAAAACATTTATCCTTCGAGAGTGCATCTCCTGCCCCTGCTGCTTTTTGCAGAAATTAGTCCTATGAAGAAAAGTTCTGCTTTGCACTTGCCTGGACTAGAACAGGCAAAGAGAAGAGTTCTGGTTAAAGCACAGTGATATAAACTCGTGGTCAAAGGTAGAAAGTACACAGAGAAAGGACGTGCATGAGATGAGAACAGAGAAGTACGAGATGCCTGGTGAATCTGTGCTGGAAACTAATTATTTAAATTCACATCCCCTTTGTTTAGAGGTTGCATTGGCTTGCCCAGTGAATGTGCCCTGGGTGGCAGTCAGAGGCAAAGGCTTCTGTTCAGCTAGAGAGGCAGCTGGGTACTCTCCCAGCCCCAAGGTCCTTAGAGATGTCAAGTAGATCTGAGTGAAGAGCCTTTCTGCCATATCTATAGATTTTTGTGCATTCACAACACACAGCGTCACTGTCATTAAGGCTACAGGAAAACAGCACATTAGGGCATATCTAGAGGACAGAGACTGTTGACCACTTGTGCTGAACAGAGCAAAGGTCTGTAATGAAGCCCGGTGGGATGTGGTCCATCTGGCTCCTCAGTATGTTCATCAAACCCTCGCTCTGCAGGGCAACACTTATGGTTGGGTTGGGCTTTGCACAACCAGCCAGCCTGTGGGAGAGCATGATCATGAGGGATGTCTGCCTGCACTGCCCTTTGGCTGCAGTGAATGGTGCAGGTCTGGAGGGGTGGGAGCTCCAGGAGGGCCATGGGGAGATGGGGAAAGGAAAGACCAAAAGTTTCTTGCACTTTGCATTGTCTGGTGGGGATATACATGGATGTACATGGAGACCAACTTTGCAGGTGCATAGCAGACACTGAGAACCTGCAGTATTTACCCTGAATATTTATACACTGCCAAATATTTAATTATGCAGGGGAAGATACCACTTAGGCTGAGATGTCTTGGCTTCATTAAAGAAGCCGCAGAAATCATTCTGCTCTCCCCCAGGCTCTGTGAAGGAAAATCCTGCTGATGGAGTCAATTGGATCTGGAGGGGCCACAAAGCTATTGAGCCCCAGGTTAGCAGAGGATTTAGAGGCAGAAATGTCTGTGCCTGGGCATAGAGCATCAGTGTAACCAAGCTCCCAGGCAGTTTTAACAGGTGCCGTGAGCTGGTTACAGAACATTTTCTGTGCAGCCCAGGGCCCTTGCTCCACGTCCCCACAAATTTCATTCCTGTGGATGAGATGGCAATGAATTTGCTATTCATTAACAACAAATAATATCTCTCAATCCTTGGGTAAACGTCGTTGTGGAATTGCTCTTTCACTTTCATTTTACAGGGCTCCCTGTGATAAATTTAGCTTGTAAAGGGTGATTAAGACACTTCATTATGTTTTAATGTGTCTTTAGGTCTATGTCTAGCAATAATGTTCATTCTGGATCTCCCTGGAATTAGTCAGCTGTTGCAGCCCAAAAAAGCCTGCACATGGAGTATGACTCTGGCTGGGCACCTCACCAGTGGCCTGTGCTTCATGGTGGGGAATATCGGGAAGCCCAAAATGTTGTCTCCACTGCTGGAGACAGTCTAGGTCAGCATATCAACCAGGTGTGAGTCTCACAGAAGAAATTAGGTTGGTCATTCCTTCATCTTGCCACTCAGTTTGTCCATCTTGGAGTTACAAGCATGCAGGTAACACTCAGGTCCCAACCAACTCTGGCTGCCAAACCTTGAATTCGCCACCAGATTTGGATTTTGTCTCTAACAAATAGTTCCTTAGAGCTTTGCATGGTGAAGATGGTTCAGCAAAGTGCAAGGGAGTATTTGCATCCCAAATTTCAACCCAGAAGCCCTCCATCCCACACTGATAAACCCTGAAGTTGGCTAGCTCCTACTTTGTGCTTTACTCAGCTGAAAACTTTATCCACTGACATGTAAGCACAGAAGTGCCCTGGTTTGGGAAGGCAGGCAATTATTTCCTGCCTGAAGGGAGAAAGTTCATACTGTGCTGTGCTTTGTGTTTTCTACAGAGGAGAGCAGCTCTGATCGCTCCCAGGCTTCCTCAGCTGTTTGTCAGTCACCAGCTCTCTTCGTGGACTATGTAAGGAGCCCAAGTACCTCATTAAGATGTTTTCAATTGCTCTCTGCAACCATGTGAATAGCAAGGCACAGTGTAAAACCTAAATTAGGTGCTGTGAAAGACTCACAGGAAGATGTCCATGCTTTAAGCATTCTGTCTATATGGGAGGGAACACATTGGATCCCAGAAAAAACTTCTGCCCTGTCATCTGCTCTACCTTTCTCCTTCACTGCCACCCAATGCCTGATTTTTGCTACGGGGCATTGGGATGTTACAAGGTAATGGAAGATATAAAGTTATTTTCATTCTTCTTGTTTTCTCACTTAAGATTTCTCTTACACGTTTTAACTATTCTAGTTTCAGGCAGTTTTCTTCCCTTTTAGAATTCTGAAGACCTATTGATGAAACTTTGTAATATTCTGAGAAATTTCCTATGTTCAATCTTCTTTCCCTATCTGTTACTTATTGTGGGCACCATATGAAGGCTGAACATTACTATAGATAACAGCACTGGGAATTAAGTGCTTAGCTGGGAAACCTCTCCCATCCCTTCCCATACAGATTTAGTTTAGGACAGGATGGCAATCTTTAACACAGGCAGACAAGATCTTGCTTGCTAGTTTTCAGGTGAAAATTGGAGCCTCGAGTCTTAAGTCAAACATGACAGTCAGACTGGCAAGGGCTGGGAGGCTGTTCTCTGTGGAAAGGCTAGTGTTGGGCTAATTTTTCTGGCAGTTTGAGGTAGCTGTGTCAGCCTTTCTCTCTTCCTATGTTGAATTGCTGCATGGTGTTGCCACATACTGTTAAAGAGGGGCATCCTCCATGCAGCAATGGACACATTTTAGAGGCAGGCAATATAAAAAGCTCCCTGGCTTCCTTCAGGATGATGAGCTGCTCAGTGGTCTATGTGTTAGAACCTGGGACATGTAGTTTTATCCTCTCTGAAAAGAGCAGGGCAGTTGGCATGGTCCCAGAGAGTGCCCTTCTGGTCTAGTTAGAGCCTGTAAGCATCAAATGCTCTCATTCATTTATCAGAGGGTGATAAACAGCCTGGGAAATGCCTGCCTCAGTCAGGTCACATTCTTGCTCTTTTATGAACATGACATCTTCAAAAGCATATCTGCTAATGTCACGGGAGACTCAGAAGAAATCCCAGCCTGGTCAGATTGGTGCTAGATTTCCTGAAAAGCAGCCTAGTGCAGAAGATGCTCAGGTTGCTTTTTACAGGACTATTTCTACAGAAAGTAAGTGATCTAAACATTTCTCCCCTGAATCTGGGACAAAGCTCTGCTCCTTAGACAAGGATGTAATGCATTTGTGATTACAGCAATGGAATGTTTTGCCATGTTTTTGTCACTGGCACAGCTGAGACTATGAATCAGGCAAAGAACCACAGTGCTTGCCACATTGTCAGTTACCTTTGAGGTAGCAAGGAGAGGGTCACTGCAGCAACAAAATGGGCAGGAATCTGCCTGATTCAGGAGAGTGAGGTGCTTTCTGCCTTAAGTCTATATGGCTCTCCACCAGTGTTAGCCAGGCTCTCTGCTCTTCCAGGGAGCCAAACTCCCTGTAAAAGACTCTTTGATGAAAGGGAAACCTCAGCTCCAGTGCTGGCCTAGGCCTTGCATTTAAATCACCTTCTTCTTCGTGGAAAAACACCCAGAAGCACTTGCAACTCCCAAAAGCTGAGCTCACCAAGGCTGGCTGGAAGCTTTGGGAGCCATACAGGTGGCAGGATGAAAGAAATTGCTCATCGGTGCTGCAATATTGCAGGAATTTGCAGCTGGTCTCCTGAAGAGGAGGCAGAAGCCTCTGACATTCCCAGCTCTGATGCTGTGCAAAGCTTCTGCCTTTGTGACACGATCAGGGCTCTGCAGCTGCTCTGGCATTAGTTTGCAGGAGAGGCACTCGGTGGGTACATGTGTGATCACACATCAATGGGTGATGAAGTTGCATGTCCCACCTGGGCAGGCACACCCTTCCATGTGTTCCATGTGCATGGTGACCTTGAGGACGGCTCATTCCGAGATTCCCGTGCAGCTGGTGTTTTGCATTGTGAGCCATATGGCGAGCACCATAAACACTGGCTCTAATTGTAGCTCTCAACCTGCCAAAGTCCAAAACAGGGAGAGTAACGGGGACAGAAGCTGGGGGTGGGGGAAACAAAAAAAAATAAAATACGTTTGCCTAAAATAGACTCAGTAATAAGAAAAAAGCAAGGAAAAAAAAAAAAAGTCCTGGAAGGCAAAGTCTTCGTTACTCCAGTAAAACTTGACTTATCTGACCTCAGCCACCTGACTCAGCAATTTCGACATCGATATTTTACAATAATAAAAGGAAGAGAGCACCAGGTGTGTGGAAAATGATGGCAAATTTGTGTCTAAAAAGGCAGAGACATTCCTTCTAATGAAGGACCGTAGAGAATATGTTCCTAATCAAACTGCTAATAATAACCTTGTTTCTATAATTTGCCCTTTTTTCAGTGAAGTAGGGTTACACATGACAGGGATTTAGAGGGTTCAGAGGGGGACTAGGCAATGGTTTCAGTTTGCTGGTTTTGTTTTTAACATAACATGAAGGAAAGCTGGTCTTGATCCTGGTGTTGTATCAGCCTATTCCCAAGCAAAGCTGATGCCAAGTAACTACCAAGACAAAATGGAAATATTTTCACCTATTCTGTACAAATTTAAATGGGCAAGATTCGAGGCAAAGCATTGTTATGCTGTTGATTATTTAGCCTCTTTCCCAAGGGGGACAGACAGTAAAGCAGCCTCTCATAAAATGTAGGTATAAGGACACCTCTCCTCCCTGTGATGGTTTGGTGCTGCATCCAGTGCTGTCTCTTTAGATGCATCAGGTAATCCTAAGGGTCTGCCTCTCTCTCTAGAACTTCCACTGGGAAATCTGTGTGCACAGGAGGAGTTGGGGCCTGGTACAAATATCACAGCTATCCTGAGATGAAATCACATCCACAAGATGAGAACAAGACTCTGCATTTTGGCTTTCATTTAGCAAGATCAGGAAAGATCTTTACAGGTGCTACTGAGCCGCTTGCTTTAACTGGTAACATGAGGGCAACGTCTCCCTTCTAAAGGGAAAGCTCAGAGTAAAGCCAGAGTAACCCAAAAGGTGGTGGGAGCCACTAAGGCTGGCTACCAACCTCCCTTCCATGACACGCCTAGGGACAGGGTGTGTTCTAGTGATCCACTTTGCCCTGGGGACCCCAAACTTTGTAGCATGTAGAAAACCACATTTCATACTTTCAAAAGAATTTAATTAAAATCAAAGAGAAAAACCTCCTGCAGGAACCAGCAAAACCAACAAAATAGAGGCATCTCTACCTCTAATTTATGTGAGTTTACAACTAATACCAAGATTGGTTTAATTACCTGGGAACAATGTATTTCTTCTGGATTGCAGATCGCTCGTTAGCAGTACAATTTTTTTCTTTTTCCACTTCCAGTTGAAATTGATAATACATCCCTCACTCAAAACATTGTCTCCCAATCACCATGGTTACTGCCAGGTTTTCCACAAGGACTCAGCATATTCATCTGTCAAGTATGCTAATGGCGAACGGACCCTGTCACACAAAGGAGCAGGCTATTCAAACATACACTTGCCAAATAATTGTACATGTCAAAAGAATGATGCTTGTTATTTGCCTAATATTATCCCCCAGAAGTGGGAAATAGTTCAGCTCTCAATGCAAAATGGCTTACCCTTATCAAATAGGCAATTTGCTGATAATTTAGACTATTAGAGATCTTGGGGTGGGGAGACAAAGAGGGGGGTAGCAAATGTAAGTGGCCTTTTATAATTGCACTGAAAGCAAAATGGGGCATTAAGTGCCCCGGAGGTGCAGTAACCAGGAGCATCACAGGAAGCACTGATGGCTGATCTGAGGGGCTGCTCACAGCCTCCCCTCACCTCTGTCAGGTAGTTGCTGGTGGGTGGTTAATTATAATTTAGCAGGAACACTTTTCTCAACTGCATTTTTTTATTGCTATTTATCTTCATGATAGGCCAATTTCACATTTGTCTATTTCGGTAATTAAGCCAAAGAAAAATGTTACTGTAGGATTCCTCTAAATTTCTGAGCTTCTAGCAGCTAGAGTTGTCGAGCCTGTGCTGATATATCTGAAGACAAGGCAATGAGGTGGCCTTTTACCTCACTTTAAGGCACTTAAAGGTACAATTCAGAGTGAGTGTCTGGAAATGCAGAGCCAGCCCAGGGACTGAGTAACCTGCCAGAAGCAGGGGTTGTGGCTGGCACCTGCAGACACTCCTGCTCCACCACAGACGAATACCTAGCAAAAGGGTGAGACCACAAAACGCACATCAGCTGTGCCACGTATGTGGAGAAGGAAAATCCTGGAGTGATGTCCTCTCAAGGTGAAAAACTAATTAACACCTCTAAACTCTCTGTGACATCTAAGTTGTAAAAGTGGCAAATATTCAGACATCTCTGTTTCTTTGAATGGGATGGGCAAAACTTTTCTCAGTATCACCTCAGAGCTTTCAACATTACTGTTCCTACCTCACATATTTTTGTAAGTAAACAAAAGAGGTAATGGAATTTATTTCTTCGTCCCCCAGCTCTACCTTTTCCCTCTCTTCCTCCAGGAAACTCGGATCTGTGCAGTTACAAGCTGCACAGCCTGCACAGCCTGGGCTGGAGAGCCCAGGATCATTATTCACTGTAAGACAAAGTGAACAGGCATCAGTCTCCTGCCTGCAGTCTCCTGTGGTGTGTCCAATCTATCTACATGGTCACTTGGTGTCCTCCACGCCATATCCTGTGAAGAGACAGCTTCCTACCAGTCCCAAATATACACCAAGCACCAGTAGCTTTCACCTGGGTGAGATACCTGAACCAGGGTTAGATACCATCACCTAGAACCAGAAGGCACTTCAGCATCTTCCCTGAACTGTGTGATTCCCCTTCAGTCTGCCTAGTCTGCAAAAGGCACGGCTGATGGCAGGCTGGGATCATGTCTGCAGTACGTGACATTGTTTGCTGGGTGTGGCTGGATTATGATTCCCCATCCCTGTAAGTGTTCAAGGCTAGGCTGGATGGGATCCTGAGCAACCTCCTCTAGTAGAAGATGACCCTGGCCATGGAATGGGACGGGAGTTGAAACTAGATGATGTTTAATGTTCCCTCCAACCCAAACCATTCTGTGATTTTATGGTGATTTTCCTCGCTTGTGGAGTCTGATTGCTGAGCCCCCTTGTGCTTGCTGTGAGAGTGAAACACAATATTTTGTCTTGGGGAGAATGTGGGACCCTTCCCTCCAGACTGTAAAATCGACTTCTGTTTGCCCTGGAGAGGTAAGCCCTTAAAATGCACATGTGGGAGACAAGAAGCTGCATGATCAGGAAGCTGAGTTTAGGGAGTGACCAGTAAATTTTGGGTGGGATGAGAACAAGGAGGGGTTATGGTTTGCTACCCTGTGGTGTTTCTTGTGAAAAACACTAATTTTCTAATGAGCAAAAAGAAGAGAAAGAAAAAAAGCATCAACTAGCAAACAACCTAATCGGCTATTAAAATATTTCCAAGCAGTGAAATTAATACAATTCCCAGCTCATAACTTATTTGCCTCTGTACAAAATTAACATAGATAAATAAATTAAAAAAATAACCTCACCCAAACTGCTTCATAATAAAATGTGATCACAGCAATAATAAGATGCTTCAGTGCATGAATTTGGTTGTATTAATTCACCCCTGGTGTAATTGACAGCTCTCAGCCTTCAGCTTTCCTCTGAACAACGTACTACAGCTGAATTATTATACCTGGCACTTCAGACTTTTCCAAATCTCATTGCCTAATTGCGTTCTCTTCTAGTAGGTGAGTGTTAAACTCAGACATTAAAGGATCTCTGCCAATTACCTGAAGCTCAACATTTGATCTGTCTGAAAATCTCAGTGATCCATGGGGGACTGTTCTTCTGTCTGCATCCAGAGTGCTGCTTTTTCTCCTTGCTTAGTGCAGTGTAAAGTGAGAGTAATTCTACTCCTGGCTTTAAGGGCATAAAAAGAGTGAATAATAGAGGGAATTCAGGCAAGAAATCCAGACCCCCCTCCACCATTCAGAATTAATGCTAGCATTAATCCAGCAGCAGCTGCTAATTATGTAGGATTTGCAGGAAAACGTATTGCTCTCTTTGTCTTCCCATTGCTGGTTTTACAGATGCCATCTGACCAGTGCCTCTGTGAGATACCTTGTAAAAGCTTTTCTGGGATTACCTCCCCATTGCATTTCTTCTCCTGCTTGTAGTTCACTGATGTGTTTCAGTCCGTGGTCACTGTAAAGCCTGTGTAGCTCAGCAGTGCTTTGGAGACCCTTGTTTGCAAACCAGTCAGTTAAATTAAGAAGCTTGATTCTCGTTGCTGTGTGATGACATCTTCAATTTAGCTGGTGCCCCAGTGAGGAAGTAAACAAACAATAAAAGTGTCACAATTCCTTCTAGTTCCATTAGACAAACAAGAAGTTTATTCAGTGTTTTGGCAAATGAAAATTTAAACAAACTGTCAAGGGAGACATTTTCCCCATCAGATGCTTTCTGCGAGGGGATTATAACAAGAAAGAGCTATCACCCACCATGTCATTATAAACAAAGGCCCCTGTGAACCCCTTTTATTAAAGATTAGCAGCACTGATTACAGACTTGCAGGCTGAGCCAAAGACAAATTAGAATATCTTTTGCCATGGGATGACTTACATTATCCTCCTGAGCAGTGAGACTGTTGCAAACAGTAGACTCCTGAGAGCAGACAATTTTCACCTCTGGCCATTCATTCTCTGCCATTTAGAAACAACCTGGTGATCTGTCTAGACTTATTTACTGCCAGAGACCAACACTTCATTACACCTCCTGCTGTATGATTCCAGGTGAGACCAGTTGTTCGTGCAATCAGGAATACCAGATTTTGGGCTTTTGTCGTGGATAACCCTTAAGGCTATTTCAGAAAATGTTGCCAAGCCAAGTGCCAAGGACCTCAGTTCCAGCAGGGAGAGAACAGGATGCTAACACAATGGTTAGCAAGCCATGCAAGTTCAGTCTTCATGTGGTGGCCACAGGATTGGTGCAGACTTAAGGACCCATCAGACTAGTTGCAAGGTGCTGACCTTACTGCCTCTGACTAGTAAATATCAAGTTTCTGCTTGTGCCCACTTCAGTCCATGCAGAAATATTTAGATGTGTATATACCCTTCTAACAGAGATGTTCTGGACAGCCCCAGAGACCAAGCAAAATCAGCCTCAGAAGTGATGTTAGTGCTGTCTAGGGTTGTGCAGACTTCCCAGTTTCATGGTGACAGCCTTTCCAGCTTCCTAGATGAGGTTATTGTCTCACACACAGCACAGAAAAAGTTTGTATTTATGGGTAAACGAGAAAATAGCTCTTGAAATAGTGTCATATGAGATCCCATAGTACCCAAGGGTACACATGGTTTGGATCTCTGGATCTAGATCTAGAGATTGATAACTTTGTGGGTGATGTAGGGATTAATTCTTGTCTTGAGGCATCTCCCTGCAACACATCTTCATGCCACTATCATTGCAAGGCTGAGCTGAGTCTTTGGACTGAGTTGCCCTTTCCCATTAACTGTTTGTGCACAAGACTGGGAATAGACTAAATTTTGGCACTACCTGCCTCCAGTCTCCTGGGCACATCTTAACCACAGGATGCTCCCTGATCCCAGCCTCAGACTTTACTCTAATAACTCTGCAATGGCAGAACCATTGCTTTTGTCCCAATGCTTGTAGGTGCCTGTTTTTACAAAAGGAAAACTTGCAGGGTTTCAGAATACCAGCTGGGAACTGCAATTACCAAAGATCTACCTGTAAGCCTTCCTGGGGCTTGAGAAGGGATTGCATTTTTGATGAGGAGATACTGCAGTAACACTGTTCTAGCTGGACACATTTGTTGGCAAGAGAGAGCCAACCATCACAGGGTGATAGACTCCCAGTTCCTTATGTCCGGGAGGACCACCTGGTTTTGGAGGAAGCTGTTCTTTCAGATGTTCTTCCATCATGGGCAGGCAGGGGACAGTGCATAGGGAGAGCATTTTTTCAGCAGCAAGAAGCTCACAGTGGAACGAGCCCTCCCACTTGCACAGTCACAACATCAGTCTTTGTTTATGTACTGAACTGATGAGCAATTAACTTTGGGATGATACATTATATGCAGAGCACAGGCCTCCTAATGTACTTTCTATTAGGGATGCCTAACATTTCCTATCCTTAGACCCCCCCCCCCCCCCTTTCTGTTTGTCCTGGTTTGGACTCTAGGGGGCATTATAAAGTGATGAGAGATTGCAATAGAGTAACAACAATCAACAGATTTATTTTAACAAACAACAAAAACCCAACAAAAACCACGAAGTGGACAAACTGTGCTCCTCTGGGCTGGCTGCTAGGCAGGTGGAACAAGGGAGGAAGGGAGACTGGCCCATGGAATGGTGCCGGTCCCACTCCAGGGCTCCTGGAAAATAGAAAAGTGAAAAGAAAACCCTGGGGGCCCAAGGGGAGAGAATACCACAGCTGGTGAGAGGCGTGTTCCTCAGCCCTGTGCTGCCTCCATTGTCGATTCAGCTGTGCTACTGCCTGGGCCACGTGAAAGGTCTGAGAGGGCAGAGGAGATGAACTG
>VYZS01037913.1:0-20531 GCA_013400695.1 Neodrepanis coruscans
CTGCCGCTGCCGCCGGCCCTGTGGCTCCGTTATATAGGCCGCCGCCGTCCCGCGGGAGCATGCTCAGACGGCAGCACGCCCAGAGGCAGCGGAGCCCACTCGCGGCCGGCTGAGCGCTCCCTTCCGCCTGACGTGTCCCCGCACCGCTGTTCCCGCGCCGCCGCCCCCGCCCGCCGTGTCCCTTCGGAGCGGGGGAGCCGCCGGAGGAGCCTCCGCGCTCAGTCCTCTCTCCCCTTCCCGGCCCGTCTCCCCATCCGACTGCCGGCTCACTCGCCTCCTCTCCCCTGAGCACCCCCGCCGCAGAGGGCGCCTGACCCAGACTCCTCTCCCCAGAGCATCCCTCGCCTGCCCCGCGGCGCCCAGCGGAGCTTCAAGCGGGTCCTGGACAGCCACAGCGGTATTTCAGCTTTCTGCATCTCACCTCGCACTTTTTTTTTTTTTTTTTTAATCAATACCACGATTTCTATGGCTGTGAAAGAGTAAGAACAGACTCGTCACATCAGCTTTTAGCCGATCGCTAACGTCAGAGTAACAAACCCATAGTTAAAGGAAACCTCGAGGCAAGTCCAAATCTGAATATCTTAGTGCTACAATGACACACTTCAGAACTACAGAGTTCACACAGGACGGTCCCAGGCAAGAACCATCAGCAACTGATGGTTAAGCAGGACTCAGGCATCTTGTTCCCAATCTCTTAACATAGCTTAAACACCTGCTTCAGTGTGACTCAATTTTTTTTTCCTTTTAGACGGGATCCTAAGATTTTCCATTCCCCTGTGCGCTTTCGTCTTTGATATAATGCAGAATCAGATCCTCAGACAGAAAATGGCATATAAGTACTACTGAGCTAAAACAAAAGCTTGCAAATTAGTGACGGCTGGAACCACGCTTTAAAGCTGTGCACGCCAAGGACTTTCAGCAATGGAAAAACTCAACAGCGTAAGGAAAACATACTATAGGAATAGGAACGGAGCTGGAGGGAAGCAGAGAAAAGCATGAAGGAGGAAGAGCCTGAAATGGTAAGTCTGTCCCATCTCCAGGGCTAATGTTAGACTATTCCCATAAAGACATTCTCCAGGACAGCTTCACCCACTCGAGGATATTTTTGAAGCTTGGTTAGGAGCTGGGAAGGAAGTAGAGGCTTAGCAACGTTATCAGGAATCCTGGTCTGTGTTGCCAAGAGGACAGGGACAATGCAGGGCCCTGAGGTTTGCCGAGCAGTCAGTGTTCATTATGCACACACAGCACAGCATTACAGTGTGGAGGTACCCGGGGCACTGCCAGCACCAGGTATCCCACAGAGGGATCTGCACTTCCTTACCCCAGCAGCCCTGACCCCTCTGCAAAAGCTGGGGCACCTGCAGCCAGCACGAGTTTATTGAGTTCTGCCATAAAACATGTTGTTTGCGCAGAGGAAGATGAATGCTCTGAAAAAAAAACAGAAGCTTACACACAGCATACAAATCCTGTGCCCTAGTCCAGCACACAGAAATGGCCGTGTTTTTCTGAGTCCACCATCAGAAAGTTTCAGCATTGTCTTTGGGTAAAGCTTGGGACTGGTCTCTCCTCCTTTCAAAACTGCCTTAGCAGTGGCAATGTTTCAAGACCTGTACTGGAAACAAACCATGGTAATTACAGTCCTGTCTCGATGGGATAAAATGAAACAAGAATACAGTTTTAGGAGGGAAGGGACCAGAGGCACTTGCTAGTATGTTTCCAGAAGGCCGGCTGCTTTGTCCCTTGCTAGTATGAAAGAAACACTAAGAGCCTTGGCTGTATAAAACACCTGGCCGCAATCTCTTGGTTTCCTGGCTCCCCAAGGCAGCTTTAGGGCCAGGTTCAGTTTGAAGTCTTTTTGTTGGGAGATACAATTAGCTTAATAAGGGAACAATTTTCTGTTTGGTCAAAATTGAATCATTCCAGCTTGCAGAAGTCTGTGGTTTTTACTGTTGATTTTAATGGCTAAATTTAGCCCATACAGCCCTGCTGCAGTACAACAACTTTCTCTCCAAGAGCTCCACTTACAACTGCTTTAACTCCTGACAACTTAATTCTGCAGCATGGTGAGGGCCAAACTGTTTCCTCAGTACAGCCCTCCAAGGTGATGAACCTGATGACTAGTTTGGAGGACTTCGGGGGCTGAGCTGGTCTATCCTACAGAAACAAGATGACATAGGAACCTTGTTCTGGCAGTAGAGAAAAGCATCACACATTCATTTGAAACAAAGTAAATTTATTCTGCTCTAGCACAAAAAGATCCAAGGTTCTGCTGAAAAAACACTGATTGATTTGATATTTGGAATTCAACACATGTCCCCAGGCCAAACTGCTTGTCTAGTTTCCTGCAGAAAGTTCAGTATGAAAGCAAACTCAGGTAGAGCAAACTTTTCATTCCTGCACAAATATGATTATAAAATGCTCTAGGAAATTTCAGTGCTGAGTTGGAGCAAGATCACCATGGTAATAATCATGAGGCCTTGAAGATTTTATTTGAGACAATTCAGAAAAAATACCCTCTGACATAATCCTTCAAGTTAGATCTGCAATGCACTAATGTAAAAAACTATATTTACTTCAATGGTTTAAATCATTACTTTAATCTCAGTGGCTCCCGGTATTGAAATGTGACCACATGGTGTAGATTACAGAAACTCTCTGCCATGTGGGTCATCAGATCCTGCATACTACAGGGCTGAAGTCACATTACACACCAGGACACTGCACAGGGGGCTGAAGGGAAACTTTACTCAGAGATGGGAACATTTCAAATGCATGTTTGGGGCCTTTGGAAGTTAAAACACAAGTTTCATAGGAGGAGAAACAAATAACACTGCTGAAACAGCACCACAGAAATTAGTTTGTCATTCGTTTAACAATGCGACTGTAGGAAACACACACAAACAGCCTATTAATTATTATTATTCCCCTTGCTGGCTATCAGATTGAATGCCACAGAAAGAAAAAAATAGATTAAGAAGAGGATGGAGAGAGATACTCACTTCTTCCTTTAGGAAAAGACATTTTTTGAAGGGGCCACGGCTTTTAGAGAAACCACCTGTATTTGGGCAATCTCAGTGTGGATACACTTAACGCCACAGTTTGTGTCCCAAAACAAAGCAGTAATCCTGCTGTCAGAGTTGATGGGTCTTCTTGAGCACCAGCAGCATATTCCATCAGGATGCCTTAACCCATTCCCAGCATGCAGGTTTCAAATATACTCTCAAAATATACTTAAGAGTAAAAGGTGCCTCTTGCTGTCCTGGCAGGTGGCATTTCCAGCCACACCACCATGCCACCACACGGCACCTCATTGTGCATCTCCACTCAGGATCCTGCTCTGTGGACTCATTTCCATCAGGAAATATATTCTTCTCTTTCTCCACTACAGTTCACACCCTGAAACAACCATTTTTACAATAGTAATGAAAATATTCAGCCAACTGCAACCTAACAGATACAGGCTTACAAACAGGAAAGGACACAACAAATAAACAGGAACCCAATACAAACTACCTCTGAAAGCAGAAGGTAAGTCTTCCTGTCTCTTTCCCTGCATGCACACATGCACATTTATTTAAAATTGAAATGGTACCTTTCTGATGGGAGAACCCAAGTTACTCAACGAGACCCAGCTGAAAACCCACTCTTAGGCTGTTGTCTGGTGAAAAGTAAACTGTTCTTTCCTTCTAGTTACCACAACAAAACAACAGCACAGGGACTACAGCTTCCCTGAGCAGCCAGGCCTCTCTTCAGCACATGTGAATGTATTTACACTGGGGAATTAACTGACTAAAATTTTGCAAGGAATATGCAATCAGGGTTGCCATATCCCTTTCCTTATGTATTTTATTGGATATCCTTTACCTTCCTTTTCAGTATTTTTAGATGGGACTTCAGTAGCCTTTTAACATTTTTCCCTTTGACATAAATAAATAAAAGCCAAGCCAACCCAGCAACTGACTGCCTGAGGGTAATCCTACAGTAAGGATCACACACCTGTGCACTGACAATTGGGCAGCCATCAGGGCAACACACAGCCAGCATTTTAAATGCTTGGTGTGCCCCTTGAAATATTTTTTATAAAGACAGATCCCTTGCATTCCCTGGGCCATGTCAAGGGGAATCCTGCCTGGCTGCATTTGGGAGCATCCATGGGGAGCCCTGCAGCAGGAGGACAGATGAGGAATAGGCATATCTTCCCTCTGGATCAGGCAGGTATTGGCAGGGCCTTAGCTGTAGGATTGAACATTTCCAAAGGCAAGAGAAGATTGGGCTTGTTCTTCAGCACATTGCTTCCAGCCTCCTGCAGGCCAGGGCTTTTCTTCACACGCTGAGCACCAGGACTTTTGTCCTCTATAGCATAGGATAAGGGAGAAGCCTCAGGTAATAAGATGTGCGAAAACTCCCCAACAGCATTTGCCATGGAGGGCAGATACATTCAGCAAGGGACCCCTGAGTGGCAGCAGGAGGCTCAGGTCCCTGCTGGGATCTTTGCAGGCAGCTTATGAAAAACTATTTCTACTAAAGGTGATTCCATGAGAAAGGTCTTCCCAATGTACCAGGGAGTTGCTAGGATGGGCAAGTTCTCTGAGAGATGTTCCAAACTGGATGTGTTCAATGAATGGACTACAGGTGCATGGAAGGATTTTTACATCTTCCCAGGCAGTCTGCCACAGAAATGGTGCCACCCTGACACTTATTGAGGTTTTGAGATAAAATGTTATTTTGTCTAGAGAATTAAGAGAAAAGGTTTTTCTCATTTTTATATGTCTCACTTTTATGTATAACTTGGCCATTTTAGCTGAAAAATTTCTTTCCAAACCAACCTAAAGTAATGAGTAGGAAATTCAGCCAGTTTATTGATTCCTGAGTTTTTCTTTTTACAGAGAGCTTCACAGCATGATCCTCCTCAGCCTACCCCTGAAGCCCTGCTCCTCCTCTTCTCTGTCCCTGCTGTTTTTCCTGTTCTCCCTTCTTCAGTTCCAGCCACTACAGTTTTAGCAGGACCCATGTGAGACCAGACTCACCAGCTCAGCAATGCTGAGCAACAGGGACACCACGGTGTTCACCAGCCCCGAGGGTGCCTCTCACTAGCTGGGAACTGACCTGTGACCAGATCTGGGAGAAAGACCATTTCCTTCCAGCTTGGCAGCCAGTGCTGCAAGGCAAGGATGTACCCACAGCATGACTGTAGATTGTGTCAAACACTCATCAATACTTGTGAGAAGCTCATGATACAACACAATACAAAGTATGTGTGTTCAAAGCTCCTACCCCCTCAAATATCTGCTTCAGCCTTGCATGATTTTTACAAGCTGCAATAAATCCATAAAGCTTCTGCTCCAATGTCATTAGGACTAAGTACTGACTAAAATGTTTGACTGTATTAATACTTCTCACAAAAATGTGGTTTTTTTATTCTCTATACAGAATTGGTTTAATTGTAAAATGATAGCTGAAATGAAAAGTTACTGTTTCAGTAGCATCTCACAGGTTAACAGCATTTGGCTGTCATCACACCACTAACAATAAATGTAGTAATAAAACTGGTCATTATGAAGGAGAGCTGCAAAGAGTTCCCTGACAAAAATTGCTACATTAAATTTCCCTTGTTTGGCCCAACAGGCATCAGAAGAAATGGGAGCTTTTCCCAGCACTTACTAATGTATCAGGACACAGTGCTACTAGGACACAAGATAAAAGTGTTGTTCACATGACTGGACAACAGTGGTTGCAGAAAACTCAGCTCTTTAAAAATGAAACTTTAAACAAATTAAGACACTGACTGCTTTGAGTATTCATGCTGGTTCAAGTTGCTGCCACTTGGAGTAAAATTAACTTCTAATATCCCATGGCTTTAACTGTTGAGGTATTACCATGTCTAGCTGTTACTATGGTCCTATCAATTAAGCAGCACAGAAATTGGGATTTCCAGCTCAGTACTTTCTGTCTTGGGTTCAAAATCTGCAAGAAATACTTGCCTCAGAAAATTATTTTAAAAGTTCAGAAAAAAACCCCAAACCAACATCTTTTTGTGTGCAGAGGAGAACTTTGCTGATGATCACAAAGGCTATGGCTGCTTTGGAAGTTAGGCAAAAAGAAAATCTTTCCTATGAGTCAAGATTAAAAATCTTAAATTGGTGCGAAATCAAATCTTAGCACTTCTGATGGATTTTATCTTCTGTTTATTTCTGCAGCTAAAAACACTGCATCCATATATTTCAGCAGAATAAATTTTGGTTTTTTTCCTCTCTTTTTAAGCCTATTTGTAAGCAATCAAGAAAGAAATCAACTGTAGTCTAGAGATGAAAAGAGAATTTTCTTGACAATTGAACTATCAGACTTCAAGTAACCTAATCCTGGGGACTTTTGGACTCAGTTTCTAAACCTTTCTAGGGGCTTCAGATAAAAACTGCAACAACCACAGTAGTAAACTCGTGAGCAACTGAAGTCCTGCCTTGCAGATGTGAGGCAGAGTGGTGTTAATGCTGACAAGCAGAAAGAAAAAAAGCATAACCCCATCCCTCTCAGATCAAAGCCTACAGCACCCAAAGCTGAGGAATTATCTGTTTAACACTAGGAAGCGGCTTTTCTAAGGCAAAATAGAGCCACTTTAGTCTCTGCAAGGGAAGTGAAGCCAGGACGTAAGGTGAGGTCACTGAAGGGAAAAAATGATCAGTGTGAAATACAGGGATGTTACAAAGCAGCAGTCAATGCTCAGGCCACTTTATTCTACTCTGGCTGCTGCAGCACCAAGATGCCTTGTCCTGTGTCTCACTCCATTGCTCTCCTTGCCCTGAGGCCTGGGAGGATTTTTCCATGGTGTCTAGCAATCTCTTCTCTGTCATGAGCTGTGATGGCTTCATCGATGATGGAAAGTGTGGATATCAGCAAGTTTTGCCTTAGGTGCAGTTTTTTAGACACTGTCCTACTGATGTGGCCACAGCACCCCCTCCCCTCTCCTGAGCAGGAAAGGGTGGGTGGGTTCCAGTGTGTTCCAGTGCCACAGTCAACCTGCAGCCATACAGTGCGTCCCAACAGAAACCACCATCAGGTAATTTCAAATCCCTCTTCCATCAGTAGTCCTTGCTTCTCCCAAAAAATTAAGGAGTCTGCATCTTGTAGCTCCTCCTTTCCAAGTGCCCCCAGACAACTCAAGCTAAAGGCATGCCATGCCAGTCAGGCAGATTCTCTCCACTTTGGCACAGTGCAGAAATCCAGCACAAATCTGCCTCCAGAAAGCAGGACGTAGAGAGAAGGAACTGGGAACCGTTTAAATTCTGCAACCTAACAGACTAGGCACCAGGCTGGAATTGTGGGTTGTATATCTAGACCAGTACACCCTCGAGCAAGATACGTCTCTGCTCACTCCTGCTTTGTCTTTTGGTTCTCTGCATCAGTTGCTCTTTAGGGCAAGAAGCCTTCCCGCAGCCCTCCCTAACGATGATGAGGACCTGATGGCCAATGATGTCACAGCTACAAATCACATCCCACCCAACACCGGGGTTCCTTCTATCCTGTGGATTCTTCCAAGTAGCCTGTTTTCTGCTCTTTTCTGCTATAAGGGATCATTCACTGGCACCTTACTTCCCAAGGTGAGCCACTGCAGGGTTGCATGGCAGCCTGCCTTGGGACACAAGGGTGTTACTGGAAACACTCTGCCCAGGAGCAGAGGACTGGCAGTGGCAGCACAAACATCAGCTACATCAACCTGGTCTTTAGCATGGACCTATGTGATGTCTCCACTATGGGATTAGAGTGACAGAATAAATAACACCCAGGGTGACCTGCTAAAGCAGCTGCATACACAGCTATAGGCAGAAACAACTTTTGTTAGAGCACTATTCTGGATCCAGTAAACATTGTCTGTCAGGATGACCCCAAGACTCTGCTCTAAGTCTTGCTCAGCCAACATAACCTCCCGTGTGAACAGAACAAAGTTTTTGTTTCTGCTGCAAAACCCAACTCAAACAATGGCGGCCATGGAACAGACCTCCTTGCTCTTTATTCTGATGAAAATAATTTCTTAAAACAAGGCCTCCTAGCTCCCAAAACATGCCTTTCCTGCATGAGCCACCAAAGACCTGCTAGCTTCAAGGGAGCTTGTAACTGCACAAAGCCATACTGAATGTTACACAGAAAAATGAGGTAAATCAAATGGAGCAACAGGGGAGAAAGTGGTTCCATGGCCAGCTGCTGCTGAGCCCTCTCTATAACCCTCACCAGTCACTCTCAGGTGTGCCAAAAAGAGACGATACCTGCGAGATCTCAGCAGAAGTTACGTACAGGGAGGATGGGCCGGGAGCTCCAATTTAAACAAATGATTCCGGTTGCTATGGAAACCTCAAGGATGGAAAAGAACCTCGAAAACAAAACATAGTGAGGCAGATTTCGTACCCACTCTGAAAAGGTTTATGACCAGAAAAGGCAAAGTGGGTGTTAAATGCCTTTTAGCTCTGGCAATAGTAGCAGCACTTGAGGAGGAGGCATTACAGATTTGCAGCACCCATCATATGTACATCTTCTATCTCAAACCCCAGGAGAACAGTCCTCTCTACTTTGCCAATACTAAAGTATGAGAATTCTGATTTCTTAACCTTTCCTGGCACTCTGTCTCCTTCTACATTACTACTGTAGCTATAAATTTCTGTATGTAGCTATACTAAGCCCATCATGGCCAAGTAGAAAATACATAGCTAGTATTAATCTAGCATTGAAGAAATAAAATTATCTGTAACTTTAAAGTTAAAAAAAACTGAAAATCCTAGAGTTCTTTTTCACACACACACACACACACACACACAAAGAAAAAAAACACAGCAGAGAAATGACAAAACTTTGCTGTTGATTTTAAATGGCATGTGCTCAGATCAACTCAGTGGGGCCCAACTGCACAGTATTCGGTCAGATATACACCAAACTCATCAAGAGTTTGTGCTTGAATATCCAAGTACTTTGTAATTAAATGATTACCACAAGTAGCATGGAGACAGAGGGATTCCCAAAGCCAGTGTGGCTAATTAATAATTTTATTGCTTATATAGGTGTTAAATAAATGAATGGTTATATAATGTTGATGGAACCAGTTGTGTTTTTTTTTTCAGAACAGCTCCATCCTGCATGTTCCCTCAGGGAGTAAGGCCACCATCCATCCTTACCAAAGACAGCTTCTATTCATCTTCTTAAGTCTGAGGGCCATTATATTTTGGAAAAGGTGATGGCTGTTTTTGAAAAGGGAATCTTAACTGGGTTACTAGTAGAGTCCCATCTGTTTCAAAGCTACAGACAATGAACAGTTTTGAGGAACACCGTTTTTGAGCTTTTCTTGAAGAGGCATAGTCTGCTTGAATATTTAGTCTGTTTCCGACTCAAAGCATTCTATGTTTCTAAGAAACAAAGTAAACCCACAGTTTATATCTTCTATATAAAAAAATAATGACATCTGCACCAGGGAACATCTGCAATGTAGCTAGAGATAAATATGAACAAATGACAATGAAAAGGAGAGGGGAAAGGAAATGGGTCCAAAAGGCAGTTTGTGAGACACAGGAATACGGAAAATTAAATTCAGAGGTAATCTGTAGGCAAAGCAGCTCTTAGCATCTGCTCCAGTACCTCATATGGATAGTCTGATGGTAACAGCAAAAACAAAACCCTGAGGCAAGCCCCTGCCCTTGAATCCTCTGTGTACCTATAAATTATTTATTTTACTTTAACTTAATGTATTCTGAGTTTAAATCATTCTCAAAAAACTTTTTTGGCTAAGAATATTGTACTGTCAAAACAGGCCTGGGAAGAAAGAAAGGAAGCTTTATAACTGGAAAATAAGTCTTTTGGGTGGCAATTTTAGTAATATTGTTTTCAAATCCACATAACTAGGGGAAAGGTTTCTCCACTTACCTTTCAGTTAAAGAACAGGACCTAACTGCAAATTTACCATTCTAAATACACAGCCTTCTGTACCCGACTCCAACACCAGAACCAGCTGAACAGTACACAAGAAATTTTCAAGTTGTCCTGGTCTCTAGTGAGAAATCTTTAGGTACTGTGGAAACACCACCAGGCTCAAGACTTCTCATATCTCTCTTTTGAGAACATCCATTTTGAGACTGCAAGAGTGCCTGCTGCATTCAGGCACAAATTTCTACCTACAAGAAAAACATCCCTGCAGAAAGACGTCCGGAGGACACGTGGGCTGGAATCTCCTCTGCTCAAAGCCATTTCCTGCTGTTCCAGCAGGCAGAAGGTTGCAATCTGCTGCCACCTGGCTAGGTGACTTTTTTGGGAAGGAGGTGGAGGGGAAGAAGGAAGGGACTTAAGTTTCCAGCTGACAAAGAAACTTGACCTCTAGGCCAACTGCTCCCTTGCAGCCATGACACTCAGGACAGGGGGAGGAACGATGCCATATGTCCACTGTCAACCGGATTTGGATACAGAACAGTGAGAGAGCAGCACGTAGTAGACTCCAGTAACAAAAAGGTATCACAGAACAGAGCTTGCGAGAATGGAGCATTCCTCTTATAAATCATTTTATTGTTGGGAAGGAAAACTTGGTCTTCTCCCAAATCAAAGGAAGTAAATAAACTAAACTACAATTTGCTAACAGTATAAACTGAAACCAAGAAAGTAAGTGAAAAATTATTCTTCCACAGGATTATCAGCCTCCAGAGCCCTACCATTAGTTGTATGCCACAGATTCATTTAATTCAAATGAGCTGCAATTTCCATGGGCTGAAGTCTGTAGGGTTTAAGAGTTCCCAAATGAACCTCATCTCCCACTCTCTTCAAGCATGACTGCTCTTAACACGGTGAAAATAAACATAGCTTGTTGTTGTGGGTTGGAAAAATAAAACCGTNACTGAGTCGGGGACTCTGCTACGGAGGTTTGGTGAGCATTTTTTTCTGGGAGGGGGATTTGCTTCCCTCGAGCAGGAGAGTTGTTCCTTCCCTTTTTTTCTTTTCTTTTTCTTTTGTGGTTTTCCTTTCTTTCCCGTAGGAGGCAGGTGGCCTGGGGGTTACCTTGCAGCTATTCCCCAGGGGCCGAAGACCACATCTTCTCCTTTTTCAGCACTAAATCCCTCCTTGGGCTAAGGGAGGGAGGGGGTTCTGCGCGGTTTTTATAATTTTCTTGAGTTGTTCCCTCAGTCAAAACCGGGCAGAGACTCGCGGCTAAGGGGATCTTCAGACCACGTGCTCCCTTCTAATTACCCCGGAGTCTCCCAGGGGGGCCCAGAGAGAGAGAGACAAGCACTATCTCCAGAGCGTCCTCACCTCAAACGCGGGCCCTGGAAAATTTAATTTGTTTGTCTGTTTTGCACTTTATTTGTTGGGTTTTTGTGTTTGCGCAAAATAAACTGTGTTATTTGTGTGTTTTCTTCATTTTGAGGTGTGTTTGTGACTTCTCTCAGAGTCTCTGGTCCAAAATCGCTGAATCTGTGGTAAAACCACCACACTTGTACAAACTGATAAAGTGTTGTCTTCCCAGAATACCTGCAGAAATTAGCACTGTTCCCTGGTTAAGGAACATTCTCTGTCACGACTGCCAAATCTGGACACATGTACAGAGATCCATGCAAAGCTCCAGTGACTCAGTGAAAGTAAACATGAAAGTAAAAGCCTGCTTCCTTCAACACTGGTTCCCACAGAGCCTGGATCTTAGCTTCAAATGCAAGAAATTAACATTAAATATACTCCAAAAGTGTTTTTCTGTACAAACTGGGACAAAAGTAAAGGACATCATTAGACAACAAAGCAAGTTTTCTAATAACATTCATTCATTTTAGAAGAATAATGTATGGTAGAGAAGCTGCTTCTAGAAAATTATTTTGCCCAGTTTCAGATCACAGAGACTGAAATGGCTCAACAGTCTGTCCTTTAGGTCATCAATAACATTAAAACATAACTGAGTATTTATAACCTGCTGTTCTCAAAAAATAAGAATTGAAACCACAGCAAATGCTGGCTAAGATAAGATCAATATTTTCTAAACACCAGCTTATTCTTAAACTGAAGAGGGATGTTAGCTTGCTTAACAATGCTAACATGTTACAAGACATAGGGTATTTATCTGTGCTTAGATCCTACTTTAGGCATACAGTGAAGACAGAACAAACCTATGTTTTAATCTTGTACAGCGGATGCCATTTAGCTGCAGTGAGAACTTAACCATACAGGCAGCACACCTGACTTAACATCCAGACTGCAGCCATCAGCTCAGTGCTTCCCATCAGCTGGTGAGTTGTACCTGTGGCAGGCAAACTTGAAGAATTCCAGCAAGTCAATCTAGAACAGGCCTGAGGTGCTGAATGCTGATCTGTAACAGCAGAGTTTCAAGAGATAACCTTCCAAGTAATATTCTTTAATGAAATATGCACTGATCTAGGAGCAGTAGTACCATCCTGCTTTGTGTAGATTTGCAATTCACTTACATTGTAATTATAATAATTTAGTTCCAAATTTCTAGACCAGTTCTTCTTGGTATTATATCTGGCAGCACAAGTTTAATTTTTAGAGATGCTGACATTTTCTGTCCCACCTGAGATCAGTGGAAGCCACAACTTAGTTGTGCTAAAAACAAAAAATAAATTAAGAATTTATTACCAAATTCTGCAAGTACTTTTTTTTCCATCTTTTTGTGTCTATTTTCCTGCCTGAGACATAGAGGTAGTAAGCAGGCAGGGATGGAGGACTGCTAATACTCAAGCAATGGGCAGCTTCAACCTGAGTGATAAGGCTCGTGGCTAAAATGTCTATGCCACTTGCCTTTGCTTTGTCTTGGCTACATGGGTAACAGTTAGGATACAGTCTGACAATGGAGTGCATGGCAGAAGAGAGCCTTCACCCTTTGTTCTACCAGACACTAGTGTAATTTAAATAGTTACTTAAATTATGAAACTGATTCTTTAATTGGAAAAGACTCTGCAACCTATAGATAAAAAGCAATGCACTGCCCCTTGGTGAAATGAGTTATACTTGGAGATCATCACCAAGTGCAGCTTTCTCAGTTTTGTAAACACACACAGAGCTGGCTTTACATCAAAGAATCCCATTTTGTCATTACTTCAAACAGAGATCACTACTTGGGGGTAAAGTAGAGAAAAGACAACGTGCAAAACTATCTGCTCATTGAATCTTTCTGCTTCAGATAGGAGCTCTTGATCTCTCATGTGCTTTGTGTTCTTTTAAGAACAATTGTTTTTTCACAAACTTAAAGCCTGCAATTTAGTATCATATAACAGCATATAATTTCTGTCCACATAACACAAGCGGTTTCTGATTGCCAAAGATCTTCATAATATCAACTCTTTTCCCCATCATGTATTTCAAAGAACTCTGTTTCTGTAAGGCTTCCTTCCTTTAAATCTGTAGCAATCTGAAGCTCTCGATCTGCTATGGATATATAACCAATTATGTCGAATGCGCCTCTTCACTTCCAAACTCCATCAGATTCTGGATAAATGATCCTAAAGGTCAAGTTTATCCGTGCATCTCTAGAATGATATTCCTTAGGTACTCGATGCTGTGGCATTAGGGAAAAAAAACAAAAGAAAAAAAAAGTCATGAATTTGTGCATTTAAAATACAGGTTTATCAAACAATGAATAAAACCTTCATTTCCTGTGATCCTGTTTTTATTCACATTTCTAAAGATTTAGGTAAGGCAAAAAAAATCAGGTTCTGACTGCTCAAGGCCACTGAAAATAGGTCTTTGTACATTACTGTATACTTCTTAAATTAAGTTACAACTTTTTGACATTCCAAGTTCCTATACTGATTTTGCTCTTTCCACTGCAGGCTGCAACCTTCATTGATGAACTTTAATGTTGGAACATCTGAGCTGATCCCAACTGCACTCAGCACTTGAAAGAAAACCCATTGTTTCTTTGGGTGCTTTGAAATTCTAAGGCAGAAAGCAATACTGATGTCCTGGAAATTGTGTCACTGGAAGCACAATGTCCCATACCTTTATAGGAGTGCCTCGGGCATATCTGGAAAACTGCATTCAAGTAAAGCACACAAACAGAGTCAAGGAGTTTTTACCTGCCAATCCTCCTGGGTAGCTCCTTCCATCATCAACAGAGCCCCATGATCAAGGGGGATTTTTAGTCTTTCAACATAAGTATAGTCTCCATTCTCCTCCTGAAAAGAAACTTTAGATACTGAAGAAGCAGGCAAGTGCATTTGGTAGAAAATTACTCCTCTACATCAGAGCTTAAAAAGCTGTGAGGGTGGAGGAGGAAACTCTTACAAAATCAAGAAGTCTAACTAAACATTTCTGTATCTGTATTTCACAAAAAGTCCAGGAGCCAAGCATTTTAAGGATGAAAGAAGCCATTGTATCTCACTGCCTGTACCACACAGTTAAAGTTCAACAATCTCCTACATTTACTGCAATATTCTGGAGCAAGGCTACAAACCTTTTGGAAACACCCATACTCTTAAAATAAACAGTTCAGTGTGGAGACATTCTTCAATAGCCACCCTGATTCCAGCAGTTAACTACATCCAAAATACAAATCTTCCTGATATTCTGGATTTGTCTTGGTTTGGGCAGTACACGTTGGTACTGTATTAGCTGCTGGATGAAGAGCTTTTTGAATCTTAAAAAAAATCTTTTCCTACAGTACTTTGTAAAACAAATTGTCTTAAACTGTATTATCAATAAGCAAAACAGACTGCTAAAACAGAAGACAAAAAAATTTGCAATCTTTTGATAGGTCTTAAGATTATGTACGATTTTTTAAAGCTCAAATATAGCAACTGGACATAGTAGTCACACATGCCACATCAGTATGTAACTTTCCACTGCTTTGCGCTATCCCTTCCAATTTTGAATCAGACTAATCCCCTACAAAGTCAAATTGCTCAGAGAAGTCTATTATGGCAATACAGTTCTTTTTTGTCAATCATGACAGTAACCTCCCCATGAAATCATCCTGTGCATGACATGAGCTATCTTCCAGAATGCTATTATTATAATATTATAATGCTCTATGTAATCCTCTAATATTTCTCATTTCAGCCTTCAACAGCTGCAGAAAAGAAATGCTGCAAAACTTGACAAACTTCCATTTAACATCTTGCCTACTTAATGTTGGCACTCTGATTATTTCATTAATATTGAAACGTGAACAGGAAAAACAGGATGCTTTTCAAATACAGAATGGCAGTATGTATTTTACCTTTTATTTTATTTTACCTTCTATTGCTAACTTAGAAATCTGTCTAGGAAGAATGGAAAGCAACTTTCTGAAATGAGGGGTTCAGGAAAGTTTCAGATAGGAAATCATCTGTAAAATACAGGGATTATTTTTGAGTGAGGGTGGTTAGAGAAATAATCAGTATTGAAAGGAAAGGGACTTGAGGTCTAAGTTACAGAAAGCCACAGGTAGCTTGAAAGTGTAAAGTGGATACTAAATGTCATTCACTGAAAAAAAGAGCATGACAGGATCTTGGTCGCTACACTGTAAGATACAGGGTTAACCTTTTTCAGAGTATACTGCATATAGCAAACAGAGAGCCTGAGTATGCACTTGCTATTGTACCACTACCTCTAGAAGCAGAGATACTAGCTTTGTTTCCAAAGAGATCACCAAATCAGTTATTTATTCTTGGGGGGGGGGAGCCAAAAATACACAATCACTGCAAGGAGATGAGAACAAATAATTAGGCCAGGTCTGAGTTGCTAAAGCATGACAGTGTTCCTGCAAGAGACAATACATCTTGGACAGCTGTTGAACAAATGCTTTGGATTTTTAGTTTTTTTAATTAGTTAGATAGTATTTTCTCTTCCAGTTTCTTCTAATGGTTAGTGGACTCCTAAAATCACACTTGCTGAGTGTTTAGGAGACAACACTATTATTTCAGACACAGCTGAAGGTAGCAATTACTCCAGAATTTACAAAACCTGTTAATACCAGAGTAGCATTTGTTAGATTTGTCATGTAAAATGAAATTGTACTTTGTTGGGAGGAGAGATGACAGGTCACGTCACCTGTAGCAGAAGCAGATCACAAAGAAACTGAAACAACAGAGAACTGAGACTGGGAAAATGGAATTATCACAGCAAGATTTAAGGCTGAGCTACAGGTATGTTCTGACACTGACAGAAGTCCCACATTTCTGAAACAGAAACAAATGTTACAAGGTCTCCAGACTTCAGCTGTATGTTGAATCATTCAGGGCTCTGCACAAACCAAACACTCAGATGAAAACACTAACTGGTTATACAAACGCAGACATAGTCTTTTGGGAGCCATTGAAAAGACCCCACAGCTCTCACTCAACACATTTTAATGCTTTTGTAAACATCACGTTTTCAAAAATCATACTAAGTTCCTTGAAGTTTAATTGTGTAGTGGGCCAACTTAATGCAGGTTTGTCTCTGTAAAAGATCATGGCTTGCTGAAAAGCTCAAAATAATGAGGTAAAGTAACAACTACTGGGAAAATTATGTCCTAGACTAAAACTGAGTTTGATTTTCAGAAAAACAATTGGGAGTGCATGTGTTTATAAAAAAGATGCAAATAGAAGGAAGAATGTAAATCTTCTAGAATGCAAAAGAGCTAGGTTGGGATCAAATCAGTTCCTGACCATAAAAAGCATCACTTGATGTAATTCACTATTTATTTGCACACTGACACACTCTGTTCACATCTGGGATTACAAGTTCCAGTGTGACAGAACAAGGCTATTCAATACTGCTGGTGACACAGGCAGCACTCACCTGTCAACTCCAGACTTCTGCATTTCTTAGGGACACCTATGGGCCCAAGGCTGTGCTGGTGAGTGATTTAAGTTCACTAAGCCTCTGGAATCAAGGAGAGCTGAAGGCACTCAGAATCATCTTTAATAAGCATTCTTCAAAAATACAATGCAAAACATATTTTTAAACTTCTAGAATTATTAGCCATTTAACTTGCTCTACTAAAATTAACCTGTAATGCCAAAAACATTTTCTTAACTTCGGTGAACACAAGGAAAAGATTTCAAAAGTAGGTATTACAAACATGAATGCTGATGAAAAGCAGAGAAATACCATTGCCTGGCTGTTTTCTATTTCAGAGGATTACATCATTTCACTTTATGGATGGACAACACTGGACTTACTTTTATCTCTTGCTAATCTTGATTACAAAAGGTTTTCTGCTAAGACAAATGATTCAGGAGAAAACATCCTTTTGGCTTAGAAAAGTCAGGATGTAAAAACAGCAGTTACTTTCTGTTTTGAATGGGACATCTCTGTGCTTTGTTCTACTTAGAAAAAGAGATTTTTATGTCAATTGGTTTTGCTATGCAAGTGAACTTGGACAAAAGTTTTTTACCTTCTTACATATAATTTCTAATAGTGTGAACCAAAGCTCATTTAAGAACTCTTATCCCTAGAGCTGCTGTCAGACATACAGAAAACTCAGTTGCGTTTCAGAGGTCAAGAAGTTTATGAAGGAAATTTATTTTTGATGTCTAACCTGGAAAAGACTATCTGGTGACAAACATCTAAAGTGCATCAGGTAACTTTTATATGTTCACTTTGTAACTCTACATACATATACAAAACCAGCTGCTTACAGGAACAGATAGAGTAAAGTAACTTTCTGCTTTTTAGTATACTAGAGTTTTCATAATCTCAAATTCCACAGTTAATACAATCCAAGATTTCCACTGTCGAAGTACAGTAATTATAGTAACTACAGTTAATAAGTGTGGAAAGCTCAGTGTGAGTTGATGGGAAGCTGTGAATACAAAATCTGTAAGTACTACTGGATTCCATCAAAGTTGTTTTCTTAAAATCATATCAAAATCAAACAGATAAAATATCTAGTATAAATGTATATACATCCCTCAAGTTTGTTTCTTAAGTCTCAGGAAAGCTTACTGCTGTAATAGTAGGAAAGGGTTCTGGATAGTGTGGAAGCTTCTTCTATTATAAGGAAAAATAAATGGAAACATCCTGTAGAAGAAAGTATAAATAATAATGTAGTTATACAGGAAAACAATGGAAAATAATTTTCAATGGCTGAAACCAGTACAGAGAATTCTGGCTTCTAGTCTTCTGCTTCACCTATCACCAAGAGAATTATCCCTATAAAGCTTCATATATCATATTTTTCAGACTTCATCTTGCTTGTATCCCTATTTTCCAGTTTATTCTTCTACCACCAGCTGTGTAAACACCCTCCTCCACAACGAAGTAGTCTCATCTATCAGTATTTCTTCATTTTTACATGCTTATTCTCCCTATCTCTGATGAAATCATCGCTGCAGTTCTTTTCTTTATGCACTTAGTAATAATGAATATCAATTATATTGCCCTTTCCTCACATAATACAATTGCCTGCCTACACAGGATATCCTTAAACCCTCTCAAGTCTTTCAGTCTTTCTGCAGATGACCTAGCAGACTATAAGTGAGACAGCTCTAAAACACTCCCATCTTCCTCTCTGCTTATCTACAGCTTCTCAAGTCCTGCCGATAGGGATGGACAACACCCCCACCTCCTCTTTAGCCACTGCTGTCTGTGAGCCTCCTTCATGCCAACCTCAAAGATCAATTCTCCTCATCCTGATCTGAATCTCTTTCTACTGTGCTCCAGATATTCCCACATTCATCCTCTATTACGCCTGTCAGGACACAAAGGGTTATTGTTCTGCTGTTTCCAAAAGTACTAGGAGATCATTACCTGCTGCTAGAACAGCTACTCAAGGACAGAAGAAAAGGACCATGCTTTAGTGAACCATTTGAAGGACAGACCCATATGGAGGTTGATTCTTAGAACACTGCGAACATCCAGCTATTATCTAACACATACGTGAAGCTCCCTCCCTTCCCAGCACCCATCAGTTTCCTTGGTTACAGATGGAAAAAGAGCAAGCTGACAGCTGGCTTTCTAACTCCTTCTACAGTTCACACAGAAGTTCACTGGACAACGGCACCCAACTGATCCTTATGGCACCCAGACTTCTGCCACAGAGCACCTCCCAGTGGAATGTGGGAGCTTAGGAGGACAGTAAGTATCATCCTTCGCTGCCCTGCCAGCTGACGTTCTCACTCAGCTTCCAGGAGGACCTGATCAGATAACCTGGCATTGTCTCACTATTGAGAAATGACAAGCAATACTAAAAAACAGTAGTGAGGCTGTACCGTGAAGACCCATCTAACCAAGAGAAATCAATTCCTCTTGAGCAGGAGGATGAAATCGTGTACAAGAGGGACTGGGGGCTTGAGGCCGCATGGAGAATGGGAGAAGGTCACAGTGCCACAGTGGTGACACCTGTGTTGTAGGCAAGCACGAGAGGACTTCTTGACTAAACCAATAGCTGTGCGTGAACCACACCTCTGAAGCAAAGCATTTGTCTTCTGGTTTTGGTGTAGGCAGAGCTACAGCAATGTGGGGGGGGGGAACAAGGAAACAAGAGGAAAGCTGAAGTAATTCACTGGAACTAGAAAAAAATAGATCACTGTAGACTTTGAACTACCAAGTAGGCATCCAAAAAACCCTAGAAACCATTTAAAGCAAAGGAAAAATATCAGCTGCAGCCACATAACTGGTCCAAATAAACAGAAAAGGCTGTATTTAGAAGAATGTTTAAAAAGAAAAGTTACAGAGAAAAAATAAAACAGTTTCTGGTGTCATGTTAATTCACATAAAATATCTCCATATTTCAACGGGGAATTTACAACTGAAATGTATTTTTAGCTTTTTTTACATGCACTGGGCTGAAATGCCAGAAAGAATTATTTCTACTTATCCCCAAGGGATGCTTCTTTAAGCAGATTCAATAGGCTATGCAAGTCTCTACACTCCTTTACCCTCTGTTATATGATAGAACAGTTACTCATCCGATACAGTACTTACCAAAAAGAAAAACAGAGGACTGAACTTTTCCTTCCCCTAACCCTAGAACAATTTTCAGGAAAAAAAATACCACTTGCACCTAAGTAACTTTTTTTTTTGTTTCAAAGATTTCATTGTGTTATTGTTTCAGAGTATATAAACACTACTGAATTACTATCAGACAAATGTCAAAATTCACACAAATATGCATAAAAACCCAACCCATCAACGCTACTGGTTGTCTTTTCAGTTACAGAAATGGGATTTTACTTACTAATAAGCTCATCCATGTTTCAAGATATAAACTGGAAAATACTTACAGAGATACCAACATGAACTGAATTCACTGTAGGCTCTGACCTAGTACCTTTCAACAGCCCTTCAAGATGTGACCTCACTTGTGGTACCTGCTCTTTGGTACACACTACATCATCACACACAAGCAACTACTTTCTTTTTCCCCAGTACAATTTATCCACAGTGACATTCTACCATAGTATTTCTCATCTTGTATGTTCATTACATCTTTCATCTCAAAATACACAGAAGGATTTACAAGAACAGATGGAAATGAAGGCCTTTGAAACCCTAGAATCTGAACAGTAGACTGATGGCCCTCAAAGAGGTTTAATTTTGGGAGGAAAACGATTTATTTTTTCTTTCCCTTCTCAGTGAAGACTAACTCTGCATGTAGCAAT
>VYZS01037913.1:33918-44529 GCA_013400695.1 Neodrepanis coruscans
TGAAGTGCCCTGACGCATTGAAATAATTAAGCCATGGCATATAAGCAAAAGGGACAACCTTAAAGTTACCAAACCTGCCTAAAGTTAAATGCCTTTATTAGGTTAATTTAAAACAAGTCCAATTTACAGCTAAAAGGGTTTGGCAACTCTTAACTCAGACTTCATGCACTTCCCAACACAAGGGTACCAATCCAAATTTCCAGCAGCAACTTACTGTTAATCATGAAACAAATGGAAAAAAACCCATTTCCTTATTTCAGACAAGAACACCACATGCAGAATGTAATAGATGTCAAGAGGTTTATTTTTCTTCTCTTCAGTGCTACTCAGAAGCACGCAAGTCTCTATTATCTGATACTCAGGATTTCCAGAAGTACTCTAGACAGATGATACACAGGAAGGGCAGTGTGCTGCTGCTTGAGCCAGAACGCTCTGCAGAGACTGGACTTCACAAAGTATCGCAGCAGTATCACCACACAGCTCTGCAAACTAACAAGTTTCATCCACTTACCTAGAAATGCCAGTTGGTCCTTTGCTGACCTCATACACACCGCGCTTGCTGAGGATATAGAAAGGAAAGAGCCATCAAAGACAAACAAGAAATCATCTTGGACTGAGCAGCATGGACTAGAATTACTATAGGCCTAGACTAGGGAAAGTTTTCTTTAAAAAAGAAAAAAAATTTCAAAAGGAAGCAATAATGTGCTGGTGATAGAGGTCAAAGTAAGGCAGCAAAGGGTGCTGCAGAAGCAAACGAGTTGGTGTGTACTTCCTGTATCTCCTTTCACCAAAGGCCCAATAAACAGTTTTAGGGTCTTGAGATAAATAGAACAGGAATGTCATGGGGAACCTAAAGGAGACAACCATCCAAGACTGCACTCACATCACTATGTTTGCAATTATAGGCACACTGAGAGAGAGAATCCTACCAAGATAGCCAAACTGAGGTAATTTTAATTTTCAATACCTCTAACTCCACCATACACTACCACACTTTGTCACACTTTATGCCAAAGTTATCCTGAGAAGATCCTCATTTCAGCACAAAGGGTAAGTGATCTACAAATATCCAGCTTCACTATGACACTTACTATCCACTACTTTTCCAGGCTTTCAACTATATTCCTGGTATATTCCAGAGTATGTAATTCCCAGCATAGTTTACACAGGGACTGTTCCAGGGAAATGCATACTGCTAACCAAAGGAGACCTACTGGCAGTCCTGTTGAACCAGGATGTCCAATTTATCACTATTCCCATCTTACACAGCTATCCCAAAGGTATAAAAACCAGTTAGCAGACTTGGACTCTCCTGATAATATAGTCAGGATAAAAGGGTTGAAAGTCCACATTTTCTACAGAAATCTCTTCCAAAGGCATGGCAGTTGTACATGGAGAAGGAACTCTTTTCCAGCAGATTCCCACTGACCGCAACAACAGACAAGCTGCAGGAGGGACAACGAAGAAAGCAGTGTACTCACTCTATCACATCTGCCTCAGGAACTCTGCGTTCCACCTGAAAGGTAACAAGACAGTGCATGGTGAATATTAAATATTTAAGCACCTGGCACGCTCTAGTCAAACAGAACTAAAGGTCATCTCTAGTGATTCTGTATAGCCACACACATATGTCAGTAAGAAAACATAACTCCGGACAGTTCGTGAGCAGTAACAATCCACCCACTTCTTCCTTGCCACAGAAAGTCTCAAATGCAGCTACCACTGTGGGCAATCAACTGCCCCCTAAAGGACATTGATTTCTAAATTATTCAGGTTATTATAATACTTGCTATTTATCAACTGCAACCAAGAAATGTTTCATCCTTACATTTATAAAAATATCCTTAACCTAGAGCAACCCTAGGAGGGATGAAAAAAACCTAGGCCTCAGTCAGTGAGCAAAACACAAGAGAAACTAGACATAGCAGGAGCTGACACTGTAAAATTGTCTGTACAGAGGAGATGGCTGTTTTCTGTTAAAACAAAAGACAAACAGAGTAGTCTAATCCAACCTTGGCTACCACTTTGGTTATGTCAGAGATTTATGCTTCTCTTCTCCAAGCTCAGTGGAGTGCTGAGATGTAAGGAGGTACTGCACTGAGCCAGGAAGAGGATGAAAACATCGTACTGTACAGATATCACAGCTTTGCCAAGGAGAAAGGAAAATCTTCCCAGACCATCCTCAGTGCTTCCAAGCTAAGATGACAACCTCTGAAATTAATCTATTTTAGAAAGAAGTGTTCATGACTATTTTTTTCCCCACGCAAAGAACTGCTCTGTTTCTGCACAGAGCACAATATTCTTCATCTGCTGACAGGACATGAAGTCTAGAAAACAAATCCCATGCTCTTCCTCTGTAACAAGACAGATATACCAACTGTTTTTAAACAACAGACTATATTCTCAATTAATTTTTATCCTTTTTGGTTATTTTTATAATTTGAAGTTTAATAATGGATGTGATTCTGCTAGTTAGCATGTAATTTTTACCTCTGATGGCTTTTCAAAGACAAATTGCTTTTGAGTGTGAGGCTGATCTTTCCTCATCCATGATGGTTTGGCATCTGCAGGGGCAAGGCTGCTGGCCACAGGTGCCTTAGGTGCTAAAGCAAAGTCAGAAAAAAAAAAAAAGGATTACATGAAACAGAGTTTCACAATATTAAAAATATAGTTGGGAAGAACTTAAAGAATCATTCCTTGGAGTATTCTGCTCTGCTTGGCAGAGACTCCAGGAAATAGCCAAATTTACACTACTTAAAATGGCAGAGGGACTGAAATTTGTATTTGTTATCCATATACAAAAATGAGGGCATACTTTTATCAGAAAGGATGACATCTAGAACCTTTCATGTGCCAGCAGATTGTCCCGTGTAGCTAAATTGCTTCCCTCTGTACCTTTCTTTTCAGAAAAAAAAAAGAGAAAAATACTTCTATTAAAATACGATTTTTAAACCAATGAGAAAATATGGAAGAGCAACTTGGACATACTGCTTCACTTTTTATTTATATACGCAAACAGACCTTAAAAGGAGCCTGACACAAAGTCTTCACTCTTCATAATTCAAAAGATGGGAAAAATATTTTTTTTACATCCCCTTGGAAACAGGTGGAATGAAATGCACCGTGGCAGAAAATTTACATGCCACCCACAAATCAAAACAGTTGGCTACGTCTTTTTATGATTAAAAAAAATCAGCTTGCCTAGGATGCTCAGCCTGCAAATATATGGGAGCTTTATAGGAACTGTTATTAGATGAGTGGCACATAGTGTTTTGAGCACGTTCACAAAAACAAACCAGTCCCTCTTGCAAGACTGGAAACCTACAAACTACTCTCCTGCCTCGGCACTCTCTGGTTTCAATGTTTGTTAAAAATCTGTGATGTTAACTCCAGCCCTTTTAAGTAGCTCTCTCTATTCCAGTGTTGTAACCGTGAAAAGCTAAACAAAAGCACATATTGAGTTCCATGAATAAAAAGTGACTACTGATCCTTGTACAAGTCAGCTCCACCAAGTTCTACCCGTCTCATTTACCCCGCCCAGAGATGTGAACACAGCGCTCACCTCACTGCGCGCAGCAGCAATAAACCTGTACCCCGCGTTCTGCATCCCAAATTGCCACACCTGTGGCATACACACAGATTTTACTTAAAAACTGGATTCCAACACCTGCAGTTTAGTTACTGAGGGGAATAAGGGAAAGGGGGCCACCTCTCGGGGCCGAGCAGCGCGGTCAGAAAGCAAAGCCGGAGACCGGTCGCGCTGCCCGGGGCTCGCCCCGTGGCGCCGGGACGGCGATTTTCTCCATGCCGTCTGTAAGGAAGGGGGAGGCAGCCCCAGCGCTCCCCGCAGGGCCAGGCCCGCCCCGGGGTACCGCACACCGAGGGACAGGCGGCTGCTCGGGCTCCTTACCTGCGGGCCGCCCCGGCCCGCCGCCGGGCCGAGCCTGCGCCTGAGCCCCGGCTGCCGGGGCTGTGCTCCGCCCTCCGGCCGCGCCGGGGAAGAACAGTTTGACATTAAGGCTCCCCGGGAAGCCAGGAGTAGGCACCCAACTCGCTCCAATGCTTCTCCCATTCCTACGAGGGAGTGAAAGCACACTCCAGACTCTTGTATTGAGCCCGCGGACGCAGAGGGGCAAAGGACTGGTGCCAACAGAAATCTGCTCCTCTTTTCTGCGAGTTGCCCGGGATATTCCCAAACACAGCGGCAGCTACTGAATGCATGTTACCGCAGTCATCAGGGTGAAATAGTCATTCAAAATCGAAGTCAATGCAATTTAGGTTAAAGTGCACTTCAGGTAAAAATTTAGTTTAGTGATTCTCTGCTGCAGCTTGGAAAATAAAAGGCCTCAGAGGAAGCATGAGAGTGGGAACCCAAACTGCAGCCTGCCAACACAATACACAGGGTGAACACAGGTCTTGAGAACCCCCCCTTTACTGAATTCCATCCGGTTTTCACATCTCCCTTCCTGTCAGTTGGATTTATATACTATTCCTTGACATACCTTTCCAAACACCTTCAACAGTTAGAAAAACCGTTATTTGGAAATAATTATTAATAGCTTAATTAACAATTCTTATAAAATTTATTCTGTGTTCTAGTGATTTTTAAATGCCAGTACTTTTAAATCATAGAGTATCCTGAGTTGGAAGGGACCCATAAAGGTCATCCTAAGTCCAGCTCCTGGCCCTGCACAGGATAGCCCTGAGAATCATACTATGTGCTTGGGAGTATTGTCCAAACACTTCTTGAACTTGGGCAGGCTTACTGCTGTGACCACTTCCCTGGAAAGACTGTTCCAGTGCTCAACTGCCCTCCAGTGAAAATTTTTTTCCTAATATCCAACCTAAGCCTCCCCTGACTCAGCTTCAGGCCATTCCCTCAGTCACTGGTCACCACAGAGAAGAGATCGGAATGTGCCCCTCCACGTTCCCTCACGAGGAAGCTGTAGACCACAATGAGGTCTTGCCTGATCTCTGTCTCCTCCAGGCTGAACAGGCAAAGGTACCTCAGCTGCTCCTGGTACGGCTTCCCCTCAAGGCTTCCCCTTACAATCTCTGTAAGCCTCCCTTGGACACTCTTCAAGAGCTTTGAATCCGTCTTATATTGTGGCACCCAAAACTGCACACAGGACTTGAGGTAAGGCCACATAAGTGCAGAGTAGAGCAGAACAACCACCTCCCTCAACTGGCCAGTGATGCTGTGCCTGATGCACCCCAGAGAGGGGGTAGATAAAAGCCAGGAAAACAGATTAATAAAAGCTTTGGTTTTGGTATGTAGAAGTACAGTAATTTTCACTGTGTTAATATACACAATGAAGGATAATCATGCATTTGAATGTACAGGCAAACATTAAAAAAAACCCAACACATTAAAGACTCAGTAATTTCTATTTTATTTGTTTTACAAAGTCAAAAACATACAGATTTTTTAGTCCAATGCTTCCACATCAGATCCAGAGCAAACCAAGTCATGTGCTCTTACAGAACTAATACCACTGACTTCACCATCCCTGTTCCAAAAAATTAAGAAAACTATGGGATAGGATCTGCATCTCAGATTTGATCAGCACCATTGCATCGGTATTCGGGTTTTTTCAATGTACAGAAATGTTAGCCCCAAATCATGTCTCAGTGCAACACATCTTACTTAAACTTAAAACCAGAGCTTGAAATTATTCTTTGAAAGACAGAAAACAGCCTCCCCTCTTCAACCCTAGGAAGTCATCACAGAAAACAGTGATAACTGCCTGCAATTTCATTTGCCTTGCAAGTTTTATACATTTTTATAAAAAGGAATGTTAGAGCTCAAAATATTTACAAAAAGAGTAGGTAAATACATATGACAGCAGTGCAGACTTCTCACATGTACTCCTTGTGACACTCCTTGTGTTCTGGAGTTAGGTAACTTGAGCTTCACTCGACCACTCCATTTTGGAATAGAACCATGAAACAAATCAGTTCATTTTAACATGACTAAATTAAAAATTATCTACATTTAAAGAATTTTACTGGTTCTTATTTTTAAAGCTGTCTAAATATTCAGGATTCACATTTCAAAGGGCTTCACCAAAGAGACAGACTGATACGTACTTCAAAAAGAATTTAACCACCGTTACTAACAAGGAAAGTAACTAATTTCAAGCTCCGCATTTAAAGTACTCATAATCTTCTACATAGCAACCAGCACATAACATGTAACTTGTGACATTTATCTACATTGTGTTATCACAACCTATTACAAAGAGCAGGCACTGAACTTTTAAAAATGTTATTACAAACCGTAACGATTACATATTACTGAAAAGTAGAATCCATATTCAAGACCCAAGAATTTAACTGCTTTTTGCAATGTTATTTTATATGTATGTATTTATAGATGAGCTATTACACTTATTTTGGTTTTTGGACCATTTCTCTCAAGTTCATAACCCAAAAAAAAAAAAATAAAATCACACTGGACCATGTAAGCAGGGGAGCACTCATGAGCAGGCTGACAGTGCAGAATCCTTGCCAGTACCTAAAATCTGAGCTGAGGAAGAGGTCAATACTCTTGAAATAGTGCTGGTTACCTTTTTAAATAACTAAGCTCTCTTCTCGCTCCTCCCCAGTTGTCTGGGAATATGTGATAGCTACTCGTTTTCTGCCTTTCACCCATGAGCACAATACATAGATGAGATGGACACTATATTACCAAGATGTTCCTCAACAGCATGATGTCTGATCAAGTCCATGGAATTTATTTCTTAAAGCAAAGTGCAGCTTTAGTTTGAAGCACTTCTCCCCTCATAATATCTATAAACAAATAAAGCCTATTTTTAAATCAATATTAGAAGTCAACAGTCTCATTTCACCTGTCTCCTCAAAACAAGACTGTTTTACTTGTTAGAAAGTACACCTACAATTGAAGATGCTGCAGCATGGTATGGAACTTGCAAGAGTCCCAGGCTTCCAAAATCAAGTTGCCCCCAACTTATTTCTCCTTCATTTTTTTCAAATAACGAGCCCGTATTTGTTTGTTTGTTTTCATGAGTAAATTAATGGCAGTAGATGTAGGTAGAAGAGAGAAAACCCATCCCTGAAAAAGAAATAATAAAAATAAAATAGAGTGAGGTCTCAGCATTTTATAGCCTGTCCCGATTACTCTTTTTCCATAATAAACACAAAGGGCATTCTACATCCTTACAATTTCCAACGTGACTTACCATGAGCGCATGAGGTAGGCACCCGTTGGTCTGGGCCTGCAGGCCTACTGTGCTCAAGGCAGATCTGACATACGCTTCAGGAGTGGGTTTATCGAAGGTCGGCTTGCGGATTTTGGACATTTTTGTTGCCACATAATATGGTAGAACACTCTGCATGTAGGAAAACTCATGTTAAGTAGAGAATGCTTTCAGATTAACATGGATCCATCAAGCAACTAAAATAACTGGAAATCTGATAATCTGTATACTGAACCATAGTTTAAGCCAGTCTAATTTTCAATTCTACAATCACAATGGGATCACAATGTAAGACCAAAAAAATCTTTACTCAGATAATCTGTGAATTATATTTGAACATAGTTCAGTGGTCTGTTGACAGTCAGCATCTTCAGTCAGAGCCCTAGAAAAACCACTCCTGCAAGTGTATGGTTGAAAAACTGTTCTTACAATTTGCCTTTCAATTAAAAAACTTAATTTTGTTTAACAGAAAATGCTGTACTGTTGCTTCTCTTTAGTAAACCTCCAACATTTGCTTAGAAAGGAGGCACAGAACCCAAGACAGGGATTTTATAGTAACAACGCTGAAGTTTGGCACCTGTACAGAGACAAACACAAAGGCAGGAGGAGGAAGGAGTAAAGAGAACAGCAGAAGACTTGAAACACTGAGTGTGTAACTCTACAGCAGGGCTCAGTGGACAGAGGCGATTATCAGTGCTGGAGCGGAAAACCTCAAGGACAGAAGGATCAAGAAACAGAGCACAGTATTGCTTTTACAGCAATATCTGGAAGCAACAAAAAAAAAAGTGATGCTGGGTGTCAGAACTGCCCATAACAGAAAAGCAACAAAAAGCCACAGCCACGTGAGAATATCATTGATGGAGGGATGCTGATAGCATAAAGCCGTGTCTGTGGTAGAGCAAGATATACCTGGGGGATCTAAAACCACGTTTCACCTATCCACAGCTTATGCTACTGGAGAAGGAAAGAGAAATGCACACCTACTTGTACAGTAGGAAGCAATGCTCTCTGCTCAGAGTCATGGTGTTGGCAATGCTTTCAACTGGTCCTCAGTTTAGGCCTCTAAAAACGTAATCTAAAAAGCCCTGGTCTATAGCCACTTAAACAGCTGTTAAATGTATCATATCTCACAGGTTCAGAAAGGTTGGAACTTTATCAACACTCTGTCATAGGAGGTCCTTGTCACTGTTGGTGGCTCTACTGGTGATTGAATACATACAGTCCCTACTCCCCATCCTGTGAATGCTATCACTGAGGTACTTTTACAGCAGGTATCTGAGAAGTGTGCATCCACTTCTGCCACACTAATGGATCTCCAAAGGAGAATACTAGCTCAAATATCAGTACATCTGGGGCAAGTTCCAGTTTGTAAACTTGCTTTCTCATGTTAGTCCCTTAAAGAACATGCGACCACACATGCCTGACATCAGAAACATCTATTGTCATGCTCTCAGCAGAAGAGCACAAGGGAAAAAGGGCTCCGTCAGTTCTCACTGAATGCTTATCCATACCATAGCTGTGCACATTTCAACAGGAATCTGACCACCACAAACAGGAAACATTGGTATGTCTGCTCGTTTCTTCACCTTAGAACATCATAACCATGCCCTTTTATCTACAAACAGGACTTTCAATAACATATTGCATGAATCCACTTTCAAATGGAGACCTACATTTCAGAAGTGTAAGCAGTTGCCATTCCCTTTAAAGTCAACAAAACCTATAAATGCTAGTATAAGAAAACTACTCATTCTGTTACCATAACAGCACAAGGACCTCATTTCAGCTCCAGAATGTGAAATTCATGTATTTCTCAGATTACATGCCTTAACTGAATCTCTTAAGTTTGGTGTTTTTAAAAACATTAAAATCCTAAGCTTCTTATTTTCCACCAAATCATATCTGCAGTGTCCCCACACTGAGTGGCACAATAGTTACGATTTATTCTCTGTCTTCCTCTGCTCAAAACAGACTTCAAAAGTGAGCTGCATTACCCAGTTAAGCCGCTGGATAGCATGAAGGGGCAAACAATTGTGCATAAGGATAACTTGAAAAAGCAAGCACACGGTACCACTACTGGATTCATTCAGATTTAAGGTACATAGAAGCATAGGATTACACTCCAACATTTTTCTTCCCCCAAATGCACTCAAGAAAACAAAGACACATATTTGATTTCAGATACATTAGATTTACCATCTTCCTATTAACTGCACCTTAATTTAACAGATATCAAAAGACCTGTTGAATCAATGTAGTTTTCCCCCTTTCTTCCTTCCCACAATAAACCCAGATATTCATGCATCATAACCAAAACTGGCATAAAAGATTAAAAGAAAAATTCGCTGCCTAAACCTGGGCTTATAAATAACTGTCTTTATTCATGGAAAGCCTGGCCTGCACTGCAGAACAATGTGTCTTGCTCACTTAAAACACATACTACTGCTTACAGACCTGATAATTACTAAAATTGATTTAGAATTAGGTTCTTGAATATTGTATGGATGTAAGAAATCAGATCTCAAGTTCTGAAGAGTTGCATGACAATAAGTTCCCCAAAGTCAGAATAGCTTGTTTATACAATTTTACCTATTTTATCTTACTTTTAAAAAATTTAAAACACCTGAACTCTGAGATGTTGCCAAAGAAGCTTCCTTCCATTTCCTATGTAGGGAAAAGGACATAAGGGAGAAATGAAAGAACTGCATCAGCCAAAGCCAACCTGTTTGGAAAGCTAAAAGGTAAAGCTAAAAATCTTTGCAGGAAGAAGACAATGCCATTAGACATCAGTTTGGTGACAGCACACTTTTGTGAATACCTGGAGAGAGCGCTGGGCCTGTTCACTGTGGTAAAAAGGAAGCTGGTGGTGAAATATTACCTGCCTAAAGTTATTTCAATGGTAGTTATGAAGATAAGAGCCAAACTCTTCTTGGTAGTACCAGACAGAACTGTTGATTTTGGCTGTGGACTGTCAGACTGGACACTAGGGAGAAGCCTATTTGCTAGGAGAGTAGTACAACACTCAAACAGCCTGTTCAGAGAGCTCCTTCCACCCCTGTCCTTGAAGGTTTCCAAGATTTGTCTAGATAGAGCCACAACTAGCCCATGATCTAGTGTCAGCAGCACACACACTGCTAATTGCAGGCAACCTGACTGCTGAGAGAGGAGGTTAGAGTAGAAAGCTTTTTAATCCTTTTTAATGCACATTTTCATGATTTTGTGATCTAATATTTTATGTAGATGATACAATAAAAGAAAACAGGTAGTGAAAGTTTCTACTGTTACACTTTTGCCATGCAAATTATATAGAGAAAATGCCAATAACTAACTCAAAGTTTAAAAAAGAGAGTAAATGAATGGGTCAAAACCCCAAGCAATATTTCTAGACATA
>VYZS01037914.1:0-32106 GCA_013400695.1 Neodrepanis coruscans
AGGATTTTGGATACTGTTAGTGAGGAATCTTAGCTGACTTAATCTTCTGCTACTAATTAGAATGACTTTCCCAAAGTCACACAGCAAGCATTTTGATGTAACTAATGCAGTACAGAAACAGAGACTGCATTCTGGACAATTCATGTACTGACAGGGAAAAGTAAAATTAGTATGATTGGAATAAGTAAAATACACACTCAAGAAATATTTAAAATGTGATATATTGATGTATTTCTACAAATCAATTTTTTATGGATTAACCACAGTAAGTTTTTTTGTCATACTTGTTAATGTATAAAATAAATGTTTACAAACTTTATTTCTGGTAGTTTCTAAAGGAATGTACAAAAAAGAGTTTGACTGAAGGAAGTGTATACCAGACAGTATATCTTAACACAGTTCTGCAGCAAGCTTTTCTCATTCCATGGATGAGCTTAGGTAAATAAATTCCTGCAGGTATATTGCTTCTGGCTTGTAAGAGGATGTGTAATTGAGTTCTTTCACTTGTAGAGTAAGTCCCAGTCTAAAGGAATGTAAAAAATTGCATCGGAGCTTTTAAGAAATAAGTTGCACACAGGAGACTTGCTGTGAAGGAGGTGCTGAAATGTAAGGTGCTATAACAAAGTAACCATATACCTTGAGCCTTCAGTATGATTGATTGTGTTTTTGGTAGTTTTTTTTTGGTTTTACTTTTTTTTTTCTTTTTCCTTTGCAGTGGTGATGTATGGTATTTTGCTTTGTTTTCTGAGATGAACCTGCAGATGAATTGTAGGAGGCAGGAAAGAGACAACTTGAACTGCTGACTGCTTCAGTGAGATTGAGGATGCAAGGAACATGTCATATTTCATCCAATCTCCAATGATAGATTAGAGGGATTGAGGATAGCAAGTAGGAGTCGGGTCTGATAAGCAGTACTATTAGTCAGTGAAAATTATGAGTCAGGTGCTAACCAGTATATAGCCAGATATAACCAGTATCTCTGTATAGCTAGCCCATCAAATAATTTTCTCAAAGCCAGAGCAGGTTTCTGATAGTTCTACTTGATGATACACATAGTTGCATTTGTCGATACATGTGTTAATCAAGTATACTGAGGAAAGTTTTACATCAAGTTGATGTACCCTAGTAAGCCATAATATTTGGTGTAGTCAGAGAAACTGTGAAAATTTCCTGAATTTCAACTTTTCACTACATCTTTTATGTTTTCTTGGTGTTCTTTTCCCACACACCCTAGAAAAGTTCTTCCCACTGGCATAGTGAAAGATATGTCTATAAATTAAATTAATCCACTTCTTTTGTTGTCACTGTAGAGCTTACATGTTTCTTTCTCCTAAGATGGTGGACCAAAAGAAATAAATTTATCCCTTTTTTAAATTTTAAAGTTTTTTTGTTGGTTGTTTTCTTTTTGTTTGTTTGTTTGTTTTTTTATTTCTCACTATATCTGTCAGCTACTTCTTGCTTCTACTTGTTTGTGTTTTTTGCAGGGCAAGGAGAAGTTGACCTCAGTACTGGAAATTTTCTTTCCACAGTTTTGTCAGGACATGGAAGAAACTAATTTCTTTCTGACCACAGCCGTATACAGAAATAACAGATGTTATTCTCCATGTGCTGAGATCAGATGTTAAAGGGTGTTGAGGAGGACACACATGTTGCATCAACAGCACTTTCTTTCTTCTGACTTAGTAAAGGTTTGTTTTCTTACCTTTTTATTCATAATTTAATAAAATTATATTGAACCTGGTCATCTGATATCAAGACTAATTCTTCACATTTATATAGGCACTAATCCAGAAAATCACAGATATTTTTCCATAGGAAATCTCTCTGAGCAAACATTATACACTTTATTCAGGAAAGGAACTGCTGTCTGCGAATAATCTACTTTAGATGGATGCACTTATATAGCATATTTAAAAACATGTACAATTGTTATGGAAACAAACTGTGGTGTTAATTTTGATAGATTAAATGGACCAAGGGTCATGAAGGTGTTAACCTGATCGTGTAATTGTAAAGCAGTCACAACTAGCTCAGATATTTGAGTACAGGGACCTTAGATTATTACAGTGACTAATTTGCATGATAAATAGACCAGAATATTCAAGCCAAACATATGCATGTGCACACACATATACACACACCCACACACACATGTTGATCAGACTGTACTTGATTTAAAAGCCCAACAAACCAAACCAAACTAAACTAAACCAAACGAAGTACAAAATATACGGGAGTTTGAAGCTAAAAAGTTAGGAAGCTGCCTGATTGTGCAAAGTAAACCTATTTGAGAGTTTCCTGAGTCTTTTTTGTCAGAGATATTGGTTGGAGCCTCCTAACCTTGGAAGTATCCTTATTAGCAGAGAAGAGCAAGCTGTTTCTGCTGAAGACTTTTGCTAAGTATTTGGAAGCAGCTGGTTGGTTGACTTTAGTCTTTTTCTCTCTTTGATAAAAAGACAGAGAAGAGAACGGGAGAAGGTTAGGTAGTAGCAGGTGAGGTAACTGGGATTTGCTCCTGGTCATGGGAGAAAAAGCAGCTGTTTTTTTTGTGGTGGATGGTAAGAGTTACTGGGACAACCTCAGTTTCTAGATTTGCAGATCTGGCTCATTTCCACAGCTACGGTTGCAACANATATACACACACCCACACACACATGTTGATCAGACTGTACTTGATTTAAAAGCCCAACAAACCAAACTAAACTAAACTAAACCAAACGAAGTACAAAATATACGGGAGTTTGAAGCTAAAAAGTTAGGAAGCTGCCTGATTGTGCAAAGTAAACCTATTTGAGAGTTTCCTGAGTCTTTTTTGTCAGAGATATTGGTTGGAGCCTCCTAACCTTGGAAGTATCCTTATTAGCAGAGAAGAGCAAGCTGTTTCTGCTGAAGACTTTTGCTAAGTACTTGGAAGCAGCTGGTTGGTTGACTTTAGTCTTTTTCTCTCTTTGATAAAAAGACAGAGAAGAGAACGGGAGAAGGTTAGGTAGTAGCAGGTGAGGTAACTGGGATTTGCTCCTGGTCATGGGAGAAAAAGCAGCTGTTTTTTTTGTGGTGGATGGTAAGAGTTACTGGGACAACCTCAGTTTCTAGATTTGCAGATCTGGCTCATTTCCACAGCTACGGTTGCAACACGGCATGTCTAGCTGAGCTCCCACTGCCTCTCCTGGAATGGTCTTCTGGGTCACTCTGCTCCATAGAGTGAATTAAGAGTCATCTTGGGAGGAAAAAAAGTGAGCAAGAGAAAAAGTCTGGGCCAGGGGTGGAGGTGGTGTGTGGTGTAGACTGGTGTAAAAAGAGGTGGAAGGAAGTTAAGTGTCAGTGCAGTGGTATGTTGTAGAGAAAAGAGACTTTTGAATGATCCCCAGTCCCTCCTGAAGTGGATGTTTCTGTGGTGCTATAATCCTGTGAGTGACCATGTGTTTGGGACTACTGTCTGCCATTTCAAGGGATAGATTAGCCATGTACACTATCTGGAAGACTTAAATATAACACTAACTTTGAGAGTGTAGTTGTAGTATGGAATATTTTCATCAACACATAAGTTTAGAAGGAGGACCAAGGACTTAGAAGAGTACAAGTTTCCCCTATCACAAGTGGGTTTTGCTCTTAAAATCTGTCTTGAGAGATTATGTCAAATAACTATTTTTCTAAGTCATAGTCGAGAACAGTATTCTGAAATATTAATTAGCATTGTAAAGTGTGTCATCTGCATGCTCCACTGCTCTAGGCAGATTCAGATGCACAAAGAAACTTGACTAGACCCAAAGAACATGTTCAGTCTTCACAGAGCAGGAGGATGTGGTTCATGTTTCACTTCCTAGTTCTGATTGTTTTGTTACCAGGATCTGTTTTGTTCTCACTCAGCTCCAAGATAAGATCTGTATGGTTGTCATCTTCCTATATACATAAGTTTCCTCTCAAAAACAACCTGAGGCTGTGGACAGGGAGGAATCTGTAGTGTGCTCTGATATGTTCCCAGACAGAGTATTCAGAGGACCAGGGGTGTGGGGTGCACCCATCCTGCCTCATCACTGTAACCAGGGTCTCTGCATGGAAAGCAGAACTGGTATCAGCAGGAAGAGTAGATCTTGGAAGTGTTTAAGGGATATCAGCTGTCTGTGGAGGGAATGAAGCAGTGGAGCAAAGCATAGGATTTTCTCACTGGAGGAGAGGAATGCTATCTGGCCTCAGAGTATGCTGACAATTACTGCAGCCTGGTGAATGCTGGACACCTTCCTGGACACTTTTGGCTAGAAAGTAAAATTCTTTCTAAGGGACTATATTATATCCTCATGGCATTTTTTTTTAGTGAGCATAAGGTTGGGAAGGCCTAAAAAGAAAACTTGCTTCAATTGTTACATATAACTGTAGCTACTATATACAACATATATATATATATAATGATGACTTGTCAAAACTGGGGTTTCTATCGTACTATAGGAAGAATCTACAAAAAAAGAGAAAAGGCAAGAAGTCTACAATCTGTGATTATGCGAGGCCCCCTTTTTATGTCCATTTTTACAATGGTGATAGAAGAGAGAGTTATAATAAGTAATTAAATTGGTATCGTTCATTATAATTAAATGATACAATTGCTGGCTACTTTCTATAAACATAACACTATATATTCTGAGGGGAAGCTGAAATGTAAACAGTATGTTTTACATAAACACTTGTTCTTTCCTAAAGACTCCACACTAGCACATGATTGCAAACTTAAATTAAATTTTTTGAAGGCTGGATTTAACATTTTTCAGTACCGATAAACAACATACTTCAAAGTAAATACTGCCACATGATATGTGCAACCTTAAGGATACACCATTTTAATCATTACTGCTGACATTACTTGTTTATCCTTGGTAAAACATCAATCGAAGTGAAATTACCTTTGTTTGTACACATGTAAATAGTCAAATTAAAATTCTTACTTTCTAATGCATAAACAATAAAATTTCATGTGTCTGTCATGAACACAGGTTATTAATTGCCATTACTGACTTCATGTCTGATTCATGAACAAATTGAAAACTTCGCTTATGCACTTCACAGGTTGTTCAAGGTGTGCTCCCTCTCTCTCTCTCTCTGAAATTTTTCATGCTCTTAAATATGAAATATCTCTCAGTAAAGTTGTTGTTGCCTTAATCTAAGTTAAGGTTCTTCTGAACAAAAGGATTCCTGTGTATTCTTCATGTCTAGAAGTGTGCAGCACTCTAATGGTGTAAATGACTGTCACTGCTATGTCTAGAAGAAATTATATTGACCACGTATCATGCCTTGTGCCTCTGTCCTACCACTCCTCTCTCCTAAACTTTCCTAAACTCTCAGTTTTTGTGTCAAGTGTTGCAAAACAGAAGCCACTGGGAAACATGATTCTGAGCAAAGTAACTCTGAAGCAGAAAGTTAGAACCAGAGAACAAAAGGCTAGTTTTCTTGAAGAAATGATAACAGCTTGAACCTTTCTTCCTCTTCAGCCCTCACATTAGAAGAGGGTGCACTAGTGAGGTTAGGTCAGTACACACATGTTTTAAATTAGTGGTTTATAAACAAGGAAGTGACAATTATTTGTTATGATTATTTGTCAAATAATCACATCTGTGCCTAATTACCATATATATGCCAGTGTTTGTATTTCTCAGCAAGCTGAAATCAGTGAGAATAGTTTTAGATGGTAAATTCTGAACCCACATTTTATGGGTACAAACATTTTAACACAGTATACATTGTGTTAAAAGTTACAAATGAAAGTGCCATGCAGCTCTAATCAGTCTCACTCCTTATCTTTCATTTGTAAAGTTTATGAAACACAGCAATGAGTCTTACAGAGTCTCTGTGATGTGGTTTTCTCTCATTCTCAAAGCCTTCTTATCAGATGAATTTTATTCTTATTGTTTTATTACCATATGGTATTGTCTCTTTGTTAATACGTATATAGCCTCACTATACTGTGTCCAGGCTAACATTTTCAGTATTAAACTTATTTATTTGTGTTTCTTTCTTCTATCATTGCATGTAGTCCATTCCTTTAGAAACATAATCTTTCACCAATAGTTTAATTTCTATGGTCAGCTTATTTTAAGACTCACAAACTCAGCTTTTGAATACCAAACTAAAAAATATTTCAGTGCTCATTTAAAGATAATGACTTTTCTTTGACATTCTTCCTCTTCAGAAATTCTTATCTCAGATTCCATCCAAAAGTGTATTTGGGGAAAGGGAAATTGTAAGTATATCTTTACATGAGTGTTTGTTTGCCCCAGAGGTGTTTGTGCTGTCATCTCTTAAAGTGCTTCAGTTTATGAGTCGCTCGGGGTCCAGGAAAACATAACACATACTTGAATTTTTCTGAGGCTTTGGACTTAATTTTTGAAGTATGTGCGATGTTGTCTTTCCTACCCTGAGAGAATGTTTCCCAGCTGTGTCAGGAGTTTTAACACCCTGTTATGTCATTCTTCCATGTCTTACAGGGAAAAGGGCAAGATGTGTATCACCATCTTGTTTGTGGTCATAGAGCATGTCTATGACAAATACATATAGGGAGACTTGGTGGGAGTGTCTGGCTGGAGGAATGCCTCTGTGGTTTAGGCTTACAGTGCTGTGTTTCTGTGTGTGGTTACTCTTTGGCAGAGTCACACTGCCTTACACGGTGGGAAGTTTGGGTTGTTACATTTCAGCCCATCCATGTACCACTGCCTACTTTTAAGATCTTTAAATGAACTCACTCAAGAGACAGTAATTTTTTTTTTTCTCAGATCCCCTCTGTCTAAATCCTCCCTAGCTCAGTGCTGTGAACTACAACTGAATGGACAAGAGCATGACACAGCAGCCATGCCATGCAGCAGACCCATATGCATGGAGCTTCCACAAAATTTCCCTCAGGCAATCAGACAGAGGCTTCAGAGTAAAATATTGTGTAATGTAGCAATAGGAATAGGTACAGGAGAATGAAAATAGAGTTTTAGTGCAATTCGTTGTGTATTTGTGTAATCAACAACCAACCACAGAGAGGTGTGATGTCAGTCAATTATAAAAGCATAACCCTGTAGGAGTAGCTGATGTAGCTTGAAGGAAAAGTTCTCTAAGTTATGTGTCAGTAGCCTAAAATCAGCCTAGGCCTCATGCTTCAAGAGACGCTGAAATGAGGTCTTCCTTCGTATTCTGACAGCTATAAGTGATAAATGATATTCTAATATTTTTAATACTAGCAATATACCAACCAATCACATAAACTGTAGGGGCGCATGATCGAGACCCCTCAACCAATAATTCTGTGACATTCATTGCATGATCATACAAAAAACATATAAAAATCAGTGTATTATGCAATAAAGTAATCCTTGCTTGCAACATGACTGGGGCCTGTGTCAGTCTGCGTTGCCTGCTTGGGATCGTGCCAGTTCGTCAGCCATAGAACCCCAATTTCATCACGTATTTCCCTGTTCTTTTTTGGGTAAGCTGAGACACTAAGGATGATCCCATTTACTCCAGTGATCAAGGGAAAAAAATTAGCATTTTTTTATCAATGAACTTGTTTAAGTCTTTCTTTGACTTCTCCGCTATCACATTTCCGCTGTACTGTGTCAAGCTAAAAGTTGCAGTTGGAAAATTCTAATCCATTTGTCACATTGCTGCAAAATGAGTTCAAGCTACCTAAGGCTTAAGTTTAAAATCCTGTTTTTCAGCCTCCTGAAGATACACTTTTCAAGTCATTGCTCCTAGACGCTCTTCTAATTTTGTTACCCTGTGCAGGCTTTGCAATCAAAGTGGGTGAGCTTTGCATTGGACTCAGTTCTGTCCAAGGAAGTTGGAAGTTTAAGCATACCTACTGGACTGTTTTCCTGTGGGAATTTAGATTTAAAACAAGTGTCTTTCGCCAGGGCTTAGACATTGTCCCCAGTGCAAAGTGCTTCACGGTGCTGTTTAAGAAACTCCACGTTATGGTCCCAAAATGTGTTACTGAACAGTTTTAGGTGCATGAGAACAGGTGATCTGAATCCTGAGACTTGTGTGCCTGAATTTACTCTTACTTTGAGCTTTGATGGAAATCATGTGATCTAAATCCACTCACAGCTGAGCAGAAACAGAATCTCCCTTTCCAGAGAGAAGAAACTGATGTATAAGGCAGAAAAGTTCCACACTAAGAGCAACATGGAAAAATGAAATTAGTCCTGTAGTGTCAATCAAATCTCTTCAGAAGATTTTTATAACTGAAATATTAAAACTCACTAGATCTAATCTGTTAGGGGAGTAAAAAAGATACTTTGTCTACTCTAATTTTTTTCAATATACACCAGAGAATACAGTCACTTAGGGAGCAGCTAGTGTTAATCAATCAGCCAATTACAGCAGAAAACAGAACTACACACAGAAGGCAGAATATACATTATCAAGATTGTTGTGGTTTTACCACTATGAGGTGTGGTACTGACAAGAGAGATCCAATAGAAGCAACACACACCAAAAAAACCCCAAATAACAAGGTTTATTTTACACACACAGAAAACCGACAAAAAAGTGCAAAACCAGACAAATTAAGCTCTTCCGTGTCCATCAGGAAAAATGCTAGGGTAGTACTAGGTCTTTGCTGGGGGCTCCTGAAAAGACACCGGAACAATTAAAAGACCCTTACCACCCACCCTCCTTTTCCCCAGGAAGGAATACCACTGCTGATGGAAAGATGTGGTCCTCAGCCTGTGCCACTGTCGCTAGAGTCGCCAATCCATCCATGCCGCTGCAAAACTCAGCGCTGAGGTGAGCAGAGATGTTCTCCCGACCACCTCTGTCCAGGAAAAGAGGAAGATGGCCACTGCTCTCACCCTTTTATTAGGGACCAATTTCACGCAGGTGCGGGCGCCCCCCCGGGCAAGAATCGCCCCTCAGATTAGGCGGCCAGTGCCTGGGAACCGCCCTCAGTGAGAGGTTCCGTGCGCATGCGCGGAGCACCAAGCTGGGGCCAAGGCCCAGCAGTGCCCAGCAGCGCCAGCAGCCCCCAGAGCCTGTGGCCACAGAGCCGTGCCTGCAAAAATGGCTGGTGGAGGCACCACACCCCCGCGGCATGGGGCTGTGGCAGCCGTCTCTGCCCTGTGCCAACCCGGCTGCTCACCACAGGGGCTCCTAGGCTGTGTGAGGGCCACAAATAGCCCTTTTCTACTCGATGCGCACAGGAGACCCCACCGCGCACTGGCCGGTGCCACCACCGGACACGGGACAGGGCAGCCCTGCCCGCTGCACCAGGAAAAACCACCAAGCTGTGGCGGGAGCACCCCCCGCACAGCCGGGACCTGGGCCACGCAATGTCTGCTGGGCCCCCTCACCGCCTCTGCAACCCGGGGATGGGGCGGGGGCAGCCCCCGCCCACCGCAGGGACCAGCACTGGCTGGCCTGGGCTAGCAAGGGGCACCAGGACCGAACAGCCCCATCCCCGCTGGCTTCCACACTGCCACTGGCAACATGCCTGAGCGCAGCCACGCAGGGGAACCAGCCCGGGAACGGGGAAATCAACGGCCGTGGCGGGCACGGCCATGGCGGGGACTGACTCTGTCCCCAGCTGCACAGGCCGGCAGGCCCATGCCATGACAGGGCGGTCCTGATCTGACACACATTGCTGTCGCCATGGCAACTCACCTCAAACACACAGGAAAGGCAGTTTAACACAGCTCCGATCCCCCTCTGCCTCCCAAAACCCTTCAAAAAACCTCCAAAAAAGCCCTAAAAAGAGCCCTTTCCCCATCCCTAAAAACGGACGGGAAAGACAAGGCCGGGGGGGTGGGGGGGGGGAGGGAAAAGAAATGGTTTACCTCCCATAACCTTTGTTTTCAACCCACAACAATGAAGAAATTCACTCTGGGCAGATGCTTTTATTGTCTTGTTCTTTATATTTAAGTGTCACAATTTTTGGAAATGATAGATGAATTTTATCAAACAAATGCACTGCGGTAAATATATGAAATTCTATTAGTTCTTGTTGTCACATCTGAAAGAATTAATCACTTAGTCAAAATTTGATGGGGATATAGATTTTAAAGACTGTGAATGAATTAAGACAAAGGAATTCATATAAATTTAATTTCTCAAATAATCTGAAAGAAAATTTAAACAAAGAATTATGGTTCATATCTGAAAATGCAGAAGGAAACTTTACTGAATTCCTCAGAAACCAAAGTCTGGAGAAAAAAAGTCTAGGCTGATGAAAAAATCCAACTCATAAGCATAACAACCTGTTGTGGGTTAGGTGGGAGTTTGTCTTTAAGGTTGAGGGAGAGGGGTTTGTCTCTTACAACTCTTTTTGCTTTTCCTGAGAGAGGGGAACAGGTGAAATGGCTGAGCCTCAGTGCTGCATGGCTGGACCCCTCAGCCCAAGAATGCAGTGGACGAGGATGATGCTGTCCCCGCACTGGCTCTGCAGAGTGTGGTGGGCTGATGGTCTTGCTTTTTCCATTGGGCGCGGGGAGCATGGGGCCAGCCTGTCCCCATTCCAGCACCTTTTGGGGCACGGACCCAGGCATGGGAAGCATGGGGCCAGTCTGGCCCAGCCCCGTCCTGGCGCCTTGCAGGCCGTCCATGCCTCCAGTGTGGACCTGGCCATGGGGAGTGTGGGCCTGGTCTGGCCTGGCCCTGTCCCAGAACCTTGTGAGGAGTGCTGGGGCCGTGTGGGTCTGGCACAGCTTGTCCTGAGGCCCTGCAGATCATGCTGGGCAGGGACGGAGCTGCCCCCACCTGTTCCCCTACAGACCCTCCGGAAGCACATGGAGTCCTCCACGGGCAGCCCCCACACCTTCCCCACACTCCACAGCACTGGCAGGGCAGCAACCCCTTCTCCCAGCAAGTGCAGCTGTGTTTTGGCGGGAATGCTGCCATGTTGTCTCGTGGTGAAGCCTTGGAGAGGGGGTGACACAATGCTGCCATCCAATGAAGAGGCGGCGCACCCCCCTAGGGTGCCATAAGAAAATCTGAGAATTGGCACCCTATAGAGGCAGCAGGGATGGAAGTTCTGCCTCTTTTGGCTCTCTTCCGTGCTGGTAGAGGCATGGCTCTCCCTTTTTGGCTCCCTTGCAACACGGCAGAGCGCAGGCAGCAGCACAGCATCGCCGGAGCTTGGGCAGCGCCAGCAAGGAACCACCTGTAGGTTACAGGAGTCACAGTGTCTTTGCCCTTTAGGCGCCCTGGGGTTCCTTTCATTGTTGTTTTTTCCAGTAGCTTCAGAGTGGGACCAGCACCATCCATGGACCAGCCATCCTTTGTTCCCTGTGCTCCACAGCCCAGCAGCCAGCCTGGAACAGCATAGTTTGTTCTTTTCTTTTCTTTTCGCAATTATTATTGTTGGTTGTTATTTGTATTACTGATTCATAGGTATAGTGGTTTCCAGATTTTATAGCTCATAGTCAATAAACTGTTTTTGTTTTTGTCTTTCTATTAAGTCTCTCATCTCTCAAAGGCACCCTCTACTGTCCGAAAGCAGAACACAACCTGATGTAGAAATGAAATAGAATACATAAGTTTAATTTTATAGCAATGGCTATAAATGAAGAGTTAAGAATTGGAGACAGTGATTCATTGGGAAACATATACCTGGATACTATTGAAATGAAAAAAAAAAAAAAAAGGAAAAGTATTAGCACAGCAAAGTAAAGTAGAACTTAAATGAATTTTCATAGAATGTTAGAAACAAGAAAAATTAGAATACTAATATTGGATTGAATAATAATGCAGAAAATTTAAAAATGTTAATTTAATTATCATTTATCTCCAGGATAAAAAGATGGGATTGCTTTACATAATGGTACACAAGTGTTTTCTTTTCCACTGGATTCTTAGCCAGATGTCAAGGCAATTATTAAATTTAGGTATTTTTAAATTACTGGTTGCAATAAACTGTGTCCAGCAGTAGTCTTATTTATTTTCAGTAAACCAGGGAACACCGAGAAAAGTCCAAACTAAGCTAATGTTAACCCAAAATTGGGATATGAAAAAATCTGAATAATTCATAGACCTGTCATCATAGCTTTGATAAATGATGGTATAGTAATCAATTAATAAGGAACTAGGAGAGAGTCAGTAAAATTAACAATAGTTGGCATGGGCTTGTGGTTCTAGCCATATTATCATTGCATAATCCCTTTGGTCAATAGACTGAATATTAATGACATTGTATATTGAATGTGCTATAAAATACTTGACTTAATATACCATTATATTTTCATTTAGGAAATCAGAGTGTTACAAATGATATCTTTTAAATGGGTTAAACCCTGACTGTATCTGGATGTAAAATGGGATTTATTACTAGCATAGAAGAGAAACTTATGTTAAAATGGGGGTTTTTTTGGAATGTTTCTTGGTCTGAGGCTTAAAAATATTATCATAAATGACTTACAAGAAACATAAAGTCATCACTGATTTTAGTTACGTATAATTCTATGTATAATTGAGAGATAAAGTAGCTGACTGAAGTATTGTGGATCACCATGTAGATGAGAGCCAATCAATAGTATACAAGTCTATTTCATGGCAAAAGTAGAAACACAGAGGAACTAAAAAAGTAGGTCATGGTTACAATATTGGTGACTTCTTGGAAGAGCTAAGACTAAAGTTACTTGATCGCGGTGGGCCAGCACAGTCAGTTCACCGTAAATTTTGAAGCTTTTCTCTGACTGAAGTTGTTCATGCAATCTTTGTCTTTATATAAAAAAATTAAATATTAAGAAGGAGCAGGTACATGATGTACAGTTTAGTATTTCATGCTTCTGCACTCTGCATAGATATTCAGATTTACTATATATAATACAGGAAAGATATTGAAATACAGCACGAGGCTCTGAAAAAGATTCAGAGAGTAATTAATTCTTTGCAAAAGTTGTACTTTATAGTGAGGGATTGATAAATGGACTCTTTATCAAGGAGAAAATTACATGGTGATGTAGTACTGTTTTTAAGTATTCTCTAAGAAAATGCTGTTTCCCAAGTGGATGGGTGTCAAAAGTGGATGTTAGGTCAAAAGTTGGACTTGATGATCTCAGAGGTCTTTTCCAACCTAACTGACTCTGTGATTCTGTGTGTATTGTAACAGAAAAATACATTATAAGATCATGAGGATGTATGTCATTAGTAGGCACACTCATTTTAAAATAACATGTCAGTATTTACTAGTAAGTAATACGAAAAATTTAATAGTTATGCAAAAGAACAATATGATAATATAATGTGGTATACACATGTAATATTCTAGTAATATGAAAACAATATGAAAAAAGAAGAGCTGAGATATAATGGAAAACTCTTAAAGCTTATAAAGCCTCCCTCATACCTTTTCATTAACAAATTTCAGTTACAATACACCTTCATGAAGTCATATGGCTGAGGTCATGTAGTAGGTTTTTCTTTGCAATCATAGTAGTCTCTGTTTGCATCTATGATTTGGTGAAAGCAAGGCCTGGGTCAAGATGACCAAATCAGAAAAGCAGTTATCTTTTTATGACAGAGCTAGAATTTCTGACGGAATATTACTAATGCTCACTAGTAAAGCTATGGGGCTCTTTGATGGTAATATACTAAGTGCTTGCTAGGATTCCTGTTAAAATACATTCTAATTCTTTATGATTTGAACTTAAACTGCAATATCTCTGAGGTGAAAACCTTTAATTTTTGACTGCATTATAATTTTAACACTCTATAATTCCTAGAAACTGAAATTTTATGTTATGTAACCTGTTTTCTTCATTTTTATGCAACCTTGCCCAGTGACTGTGCTCTGACTATATTTCCTCTACACAGTTTCTCATTTGTCCTAGTTTTTTCTCTGTGTGTCATATATTTGGTCTGATGACACAAAGGGTATTAGACTTAATTTCTGAGAGACCTCTTGAGTGTTTTAAAACTTTCATGTTGGTACAGTAGTTGTCATTAGAAATGATATCTAATATATCACTCACTCCCTATTCTTCCAACAGAAAATATCTATGTATTTATTGGCAGATGGTGAATGGTTAATTGCTCCCAATAGCACTTGCTTCATGTGATGCAATTTTAGGGCCAAAATTTGCCCTTAGATCAACTCGTCTTCAGCAGTTTTGAGCTTGTAGTTGGCTTCTAACATTAACAAACTCTTTCAAAGATAAATTTTATGCCTGTATTTGGAGCTTTGTTTTAATCTCGCCAAATAAAGAGATGTGCTCTGTCTTGATACATGTGTGTATCAACTCCTTTGGGAATGACATGTGAACAAGACTCTAACTTAGACAATTCAGGTCAGTTCTGAAAGGTAAGTGGGATTAACCCATTTTTAAGAGACAGAGGTCTAGAATAGGCTTTTTGGAAGCGGTGCTTATTTCAAGCCATAAAAAGTATAAAAAAAAAACCCAACTGAAAAAGTCTATGATTAGAGATAATATAAAAGCACAAGTAATGAGAAGATGGTGAGTACTTACTAGCTTTTATATTAGAAGAATAAAGTATAATCAAGAATCAAGTTTAAGAACAATATCTTTTTCCTTTATCTCTGGAGTTAATTGCCATGAGGTGTAAGGGATGCCAAAAATATAAATGGTTCAAAAAGCTGTTAGGTACAATGATCTGTAAGTTCATGTAGTGTTATGAAATGTGGATGAAAGGTTGCAACCTCTGGCTCGGGATTTCCCTAAATCACAGATTGCCAGCATTTGGGAGGATATGCCATGGGGACTATCATGTTATACTCGTTCAATTTTTACTCCTTTTTCTGAAACAACTGCTACTGTTAGTGCTGGAGACAGGATCTTGGATTAGAAGTACTTTCAGCCACTTTTACCCACCACAGCCATGCTTACAAGAGCACAAGCAGGTTATATTTTTTTCCTAAGAAACAGAGCTGTTTCTAAAAAACAAGTTCCTAAACTGTAATTTATTGCACTCGAGACATCCCATGCTAAACAGTAAAAGATGACTCATTTTGGTAAGACATCTAAAAAAAGGTCAAGCGTAGTTCAAAGTAAGAGCCTTATCTATGACTTATTTCCTTTTTATCAATTCTGATTAAATCATTCATATTTCCTCTAAAGTAAAAGAATTTGTATTATTATATCACATAAAATCTGTCTTCATGTTGTATTTGTGTTGTCATTATTGATTCATGTGTATATAATACATTACTTTTAAATTTCCTGGAATGTTGATCAAGTCTTTAATGTAGTTTGAAATGTGTCCTTTCAGAGTTTTTCCATCCAATTTTAATCATTTAATGATTTAACAATTTTATCTATTATGAAACCAAAACATTTACTTTAGGAGTTGTATTGACTAGATATACTTCTGTATTTTAGGTGGAAACAGTACAGCTTAATACTTAAGACATCTTAAAGATAATTTTTGTTGGATTTTTTTTTAATTTCTTTTTTTTCAAACCACACATTACAAAATTGATTACTTTGCCTCAAAACAAAACTATGTACCCTGAGAAGGCATTTGCTTTCATTTCTGTAGGTACAGACTTGTGGTAGATTCCCATTCAAGAAAATGAAACACTTTATTTCTCCGTAATGCAGCATGTACTTTTCCAGTGAAGCTTACTCATGATGTTAACAATCTCTCTTCAGTACTGCTCCATGGGGTAGGAAATGTGTGCACATATGCACATACTTAGAGGACAGTACATATATTACTTCTGGCTATAAATAAAACTAATAAGAAAAGTTCAACCAAACAAAAAGAAAATAAAGAAAATTGAAGTGATATGGACAAGCAAGATGTTAATGACCGGTATGCCCTGGAACAAAGCAGGGTAATTTCCACATGCGAATGGTGCAAACAAAATCAGCTATAGGTTTGTATTGAGTCTGGCTGAGATGGAGTGATTTTTCTCCACAGCAGCCTTCACAGTGCTGTGCTTTATACTGGTAGATAGAAAGGCATTTGGCTACTGCTGAGCAGTGCTGGCACAGCACCAAAGCCCTCTCTTCAATATTACCCCTTCACCAGTAGGCTGGGGGTGGGCAAGACCTTCAGAGAATATATAGCCAGAACAGCTGACCCAAGCTGACCGAAGGGATATTCCATATCATATAATGTCTGCTCAGCAATATAAGTCAGGAGAAAGGAGGAGTAAAGGGGCATTCATTATTCCCAAAGTTTATCTTCCAGAGAGCAACCTTTTTGCATACTGAAACCCTGTTTCCCGAGGAGTGGTTGGACATGGCTTATTGAGGGGAAGTAGAGAACAAAATATTATATTTTCCTTCCACGTGCATGACCTGTACTTTCATTTTATTACACTGATGTAATCTTGACCCATGAGATTTTTCCATCTTTTTTCCTCCCCATCCTGTCTTGCTTAGAAGAGGACTAATAGTGGCTCAATGGACACCTGGTAAAGGTCAACCCACCACAAGCTTACTTTGAGGAGAGATTTGACAGAGACATTTTCCCACCACATTTTAAGCCACTACCATTAATGAAAAGGAACAGAAAAACTGTTCTACTTCTGCTTAGGAACCCACACTGGAACCCTCACATTCCAGCTATAATTATCCTGTTTAAGCACAAACAATGGAAAATTTTCGTTCAACAGGTCTTGTGCTTCTTTTCCATTTGGCCTAAATTACAACATTTAGGAAATACATGATGATGATGATGATGCTTGGCCTAATCACAGACCTCAAAACATGAGTACTGTATGTTTATGCCTGCAAAGAAATTTTATAAAGGTAAGAATTATACTTTTGCTGATCTGCCATCACACTGTAGCAAGAGTCTTCCTCTTTAGCTCTTCCTTATACTAGCAGAAACCATGGACAACTCTCCAAGCTGCAGTAACATCAAACTTCTTATTGTATAAACATTTCTCTCACACTTTAAATCGGTTGGAAGGAGGAAAGGAGGAAAGATTAAATGCCAGATTACTTTATGAAGCACAATAAAATTTACGCCTAACTTTGACATAATCAAAGATGAGAAAATAGGCCAAAAGAGAAAAGTGATATTGTCAAAGATGTTACTACGCTTGTGTGTGTCAGCTGTAGGAAAAGTTAAAAAATACTTACTGTGTGCTCTTTTATCAATGAGCTGTTTTAGTTCTTATTAAACTACATAGAATTGATAAAAGCTTACCAGGCTATTATCTGAGTGATTTGCTTTTTTTATCCTTGGAGTTACTGTGTGTATTAATTTGCCATTAAAGTTTGCTAGAAAACCTCTAACATGCACATCTGTAGAATGAAACAAGGCTGGAGTGCAGAAGCAGTGAGACACACTGTATCTAAACACCATCTTCACTCTCAAGTTTAAGCATTTTCCTCTACCTCTGTGCATGTGAGTGAGATTGCAGCCCTCAAACAACCAAATGGAAAAAATATAGAGACCTCACACTTAACACAAGCACAATGCCACCTTCAAGTTGCCTACATTTAAGCCTGCTTAGGTCTTTAATTTTAAAGCATTTAACTTTCATTTTTTTCCCATCCTCAGTACCATATTAAAACATCTGGGATTCATCGAATATGTTCTTTTTAACACAGGTTCAGTGTGATCAACCCCAGATGCTCAACAAATAAAGTTACATATAAAATATTCATAAGTTTTGGCCAAAATCAGATTCAGCTTGCCATACCTTAAAAACAGAAGTTCTTCAAATAGGTATGAGTTAGATTTAAATAGTTTATTAAAAACCAAAATCAAAACTAAACCAAAGAGAAAGGAAGAAAGAAAGAAAGAAAGAAAGAAAGAAAGAAAGAAAAAGAAAAGAAAAATTGCAAATGAATCTCATTTGAAGTACAGTTGAGTTGCACAGGTTAGTATCTAAAATATGCTATTTTAGGCTGGATTTTCAGTACTATCAGTCATTTAAGATTTCAGTAAGACTTCTTATCATAAGTTCCTTCTTTCAGTTGCTCAGATTTTGAGCCACCAGGATAGCTGATACAAGCTGAATTCTTTCAAGGAGATCTGAACCAATGGAGTTCAACTTTTCCTGAGAAGTAAAGCTCTGGAGAAGGGAGATGATAATCTTTCCCATGAGGAAAATGTCCTAGAGAAGAGTTGTTAAAAAGTCTCAAAACAAATGTAGCAAAATAAGACCTTAAGGTTAGGTGAAGTAGAGAGGAGATACAAGGGACCCCCCAAGTCCTTTTGCCATTACTGTGAAGTTTTAGCCTGACTTTAAGATTGTTAGTTACTGAGAACATTTTAAACTCCCTCTTATTATGTACATGCTTGGCACCTCCCAAGCAGTGTCAATGACATATGTTTGCTGCTGCTGCTGAACATAGAATTGTAGAGGAAATGTTTCAAGTTCCAAAGATTTTAGTAGGCATTTGATTGAGTTTTGTTTGTCTCTGGGATAAAGCTGACATTTACATAAATGGCAGAACACATAGTGTGTAGCTCATGTCGTTTCTATTTCTCTGCTTAAAGCCAGATATCCGGAACTGAAGAAAGAACCAAAAGAAAAAAATAAATTGTCGTATTCAAAGAAGATTTCTTCATCAATGCAGCAGTTTCAATACTATTATCTAGTGAGTTTCCAGGTCAGAAGTGAACAAAAACATTCCCTTAATGCAAAGGTAATTCTCATTTTCTAATGATATCCGTACCTCATTTCTAGTCTTGTTAAACCTGTCACTGATTCAACAGCCTATATCACAATTTCCATGATTGGCAAAAGACATTAACATTCAGGGGTAAAATCAAATTTTTTTCTATGGAACTTCAGGGTGCATTCTTTTTTAGAATCTAATTTATAATAACAATTTCTTTTAATTTAATACATATGGGTCTTTTTTTTAATGGTGTTCAGAAGGATGAAAGACTGAAAGCTAAAGGCTAAATAATAAAAATTCAGAGGAATCTGATAATTGGACTACTATGCTTGAAATATCTTAGGATAGTGAAAAAAAAAATTCTCTCTCTTCAGAAAGGTTCATATTATGTCAAAGCATGCCAGAAACAAATCGTGTGGCATTGTTTATTTATGCTATAATATTGTCTAGGAGCTTGCCATTCAGCAAAAGCCCAGTTTCTAGTGCTTTGCAAAGCACTTAATGACACTTCCTCTGAAGATTTCTGAATGAAATCAAGGAAGCAATCTTTCTAAGTGTATTATAAAATATGACATGACTTATTCAAAACTTCTAAGAAAATCAAAACACATAATGTTTGTGATGTTATTCTCTATAAGTTATAGAAAATATAATTTTTCCTCTAATGATTTTGTCGGGGGAGCGAGGAGAACAAAAGCAAGATATTTGCCGCTAAACAATCCTGACTTCTACCAGCTTGTAAAAAAATTATGTCTTACCTTCTCTTTAGAAATAACTTGTCTTCTGCTTGGCCTCAGCTGTCTAGCACTGAACCAAAGCAGAATGTGTCATCTACATTGGAAATTAACATTTAGAACAGAGAATTAGGACAGAGAATATTCCTGTGGTGGGAAAAGGTGGTCTGTTTTCTCAGACTTTTGAATTCTTAATGTAGCCAAGCAGCATGAAACAACTTCTTTTTTAAGAGAGCTAAAAGACTCTTTTCCTAGGCTCTCTCAAAGCCAAGCATGGAACCTATGGGGAAAGACGCTGCTGAGCTCAGGCAAGACAGAGTTTCAGCTGACAGTAGGTTTTAATACTGTCGTGGTTTTACCACTAAAATAGCGATTCTGGCAAGAGATGTCCGAGAGAAGTCACAGACACACCCCCAAAAAGAAAACACACAGATATCACAGTTTATTTCACACACACAGAAAACCCGACAATAAAGTGCAAAAACCGGACAAATTAAGCTTTCCCAGGGCCCGTGTTGGGGTGAGAAAGCTCCGTAATAGTGCTGGTCTCTCTCTCCGGGCTCCCAGAGACGCCGGGATAATTAGAGAAGGCCCGCAACCGATCTGAGGACCCCCAGCAGCGCGAGCCTCTGCTCGGCTTTTCTGAAGAAAAACACTCAGACAGTTAGAAACTGCGAGCCCCCTCCCCCTCCCTTCAGCCCCCGGGAAGGGATTTCAGTGCTGATGGAAGAGATGTGGTCTTTAAACCCGNTGTGCCTGTGCCGGGGCCATGCAGGTGCGGCGTGGCCTTGGCCCTGGCATGGCCCCGCAGTGCCATGCGGTTGCGGGGTGGCCCTGGCCCTGGCGCGGTCCCCGCGTGCCCGTGCCCGTGCCCGGCGGGGAATGGGGGGGAAATGGTTTTATTTTCTAACCCACAACAAATACAAAACAAGAGTTTTTTCTGGTCAAGCAGAAACACAAAGGTCAATTTGTAATTTATTAATTCCAGAACCAAATACTTATACATATTTTAGTATAAAATACCAAGGATTTTGTTACCTATAATAACATCAAAAAACAATGAAAATTACCTCAGGTAAAAGGGGGGAATGGAACATAAAAATAATGAAAAAAGAGAAATATTAAAGATTGATAGCAAAGAAGTTGGGGAGGGGAAAACATGCAAGTAATTAAAAGTACAATAAAGGGGAAAATGCTTAAAGTAATTACAAAGTTCAATGACATTGGTTTGTCTCTCTGACATGTCAAATACTTTTGAAAATATTTTAGATTATTTTAAAGGTTTGGAAAAACTAATGAGGAAAAGAGAATGAATGAAAAGACATAGCCAATTGATTTTCAATCTGGGCATCTCTGTAGTACATCTTATCACATCAAATCTTACTATCTGAAACTTGAGAAATATTGTATAAAATGTTATATATAGAAGAGAAAGAGAAAGAATATAGTAGACAGAAAGAAGAAATAGGAATTGACTCATCAAGTCTAGGCTTCCCTTTTAGTCACACCACTTTGATTAACTGGACTTAAGTAAGAAAGTAAAGAAGCATACAACAAACCTATTTAGTTCATGAAAAGTTGCATTTATGTCATCGAAGTGCTCTTTAGGCACAGTATCCCTAAGCTGCAGCTGCTTCTCATTAGTTTAAGAAAGATAAGAATGAAACATGATAAAATGAATAGGCAAAGTCTTCCATATTCAGAAAATTAAACTTTTTTTCTCTCTAATGAGTCATTCAGATATGAAAAAAATTATGACAGGAATTTATCCAAGTAAATAATTTAGCAAAATTTAAAAACCTCTTTTTCATATACAATGTAAATCTTTATTGACTAATTGACTTTTTTTAGAGAAATATATGTGAAAAAAATGCAGGCTGAATTACATACATTATGCAAATCCCTCTCTACTGATGACTTCTGGAACCTTTCTCTTAAGCAGCTAATACTTTAGTTGCAAGAGAATAATTGGTAACTGGTCTGCTTAAGTCTGACCTTAATCCTAGGTTACCTATATACTCTAATGCAATAATTTTTTGAACTTTGCATCCTAGAATGTATCAGACCATAAAGATTCAGTAATCAGATAAAGCTGGCATCTATTGCTTTAGGTTTCATACATCAAAGACAGAGAAAATATTTTGAGTTATTTTAATGTCTGCTGAATAGAACATTTTGAATCTTCAGTTGAAAAAAAATGTTTTGTGTCACAGGTCTGGATCTAATCTGTCCTAAGCCTTTTTGGCTGTCATCAAGCCACTTTTTTTCACAGAAGAGTGGATGAATATGGAATAAATAACATATTCCAGCATGAAAAACCATTACCAACAGGCTGATTTTTCTTCCATTTACACTGCTAGGAATTAATACTTTTTATCAGTGTGACCTTTTTAATCTCATCACAGTCATACACAGGCAGAAGGAACTACATCCAACTTGTTCTTCTTATCTACCTATAAGGGTAAATCCCACAGAGAACAAATGGATCATATTTTACCTAAATCTGTCTGTGTCTGAGCTGAAATTTGCTTGAAGTTAGTTTGCCAATGTGATATTTTAAAATGCAGAGAAAAACAATACCAAACAGTTTAGAAACAATTTTTGTCAGATGGAATGAATCAAACCTTGAGGATACCTAAGATGAAAGAATCAAAAATCAAGTGTTTAGTTGGAAAAGTTGGAATGCTGACAGGGTTGTTCTTGTCACACTTCGTCAGTTACTTAGTCAGGAGTTTCCAGTGTCAATGGTAAAAACCATGTCTCTGCAGAGTGTTGAAAAGTGTGGAAAAACAGATAAATGAAAAGAACATAAGCTTCAACTAATTTAACTTCAAAATTGGACCTGACCTCAACGTGGGCCATGAGTGCTGAGAGAGTTGGCGAACACTATAGTGAGGCCACTCACAATCAGCTTCAAAAGGTCATGGTGAGAGCTGAAAGACAGTAAATGTCACCTTGCACTTCAAAAAACAGCAAGGAGGAACCAGGGAACCAGGGAACCAGGGAACTCCTGGCCAGTCAGCCTCACCTCAATCCCTGGAAAGGTGATAGAGAGCCTCGATCTGGAGGCCATCTATATCCACAATGATGACAAGATGGTGATTAGGTCAGCATGGATGCACTAAAGGTAAATCATGCTTGACCAAATTGATTACCTTCTATGGTGAAACAACTACCTGGATAGGTGAGAGAAGAGCAATGAATATTGCCTACCTCGATTTCAGCAAGTCTTTCAACACTGTCTTTAACAACATCCTTATAAGCAAACTCAGGAGGTGTGGATTAGATGTGTACAGTCAGGTGGGTTGAGAATTGGCTTGGTTGAGAACAGCAGATCCCAGAGGATTGTAATCAGTGGCACAGGATATAGTTGGAGTCCTGTTGCTACCAGTGTCCCCCAAGGTTCTATACTGGGCCCAGTATTATTAAACTCATTCATCCTGGATGAAGCAGCAGATGTCTCATCAGCAAGTTTGCTTACAATGCAAAGCTGGAGCCAATACCCCAGAGTGCTGTGCAGCCTTTCTGAAGGACTTTGACAGGCTGGAGAAACAGACAGAAAAGAACATTCTAAAATTCAGCAAGGACAAGTACAGGGTCCTGCTGGGGTCTGCCCACTGGAAAGCAAGCCAATGGTATCCTGGGGTGCATTAGGAAGAGCATTGACAGCAGGTCATGGGAGGTGATCCTGCCACTCTGCTCAGCCCTGGTGAGGCCACATCTGGAGTGTTGTGTCCAGTTCTGGGGTCCTTACTACAAGAGACACAATTTAACAGCATTTTCAACAATAATGCAAACATCACAGTCATAAATTGTTTATTGAAGCTACCAATGAAACATGTCAAAGAGCTGTCTGAGGCTATGCGATCACCAGAACTCTGTATCCTGTAAAAATTAAACAAGTAAAACAAAGTTGAAACACATGGAAATAATCTCAAGGAATGTATGTCAATAAAAAGACAATTCAAAAAATGTAAAAAAAATTATTTAAATTCACACACTTTCGCTCATGTGAAAATGTTTTACTGTAAACAATGGATATTGCTTTTTCTTTGCAAAATGTAAAAGCCTTTTCTTCTTCAAAGGAAAAGGGATCAAACAAGAAAGACCTTAATTGTAGTTAATCTTAAGAGGAAAGGTCCTGATAAAACATACCTGGAAACATGTGGACAGGACTTCTGAGAAAACAGTTCACTGATAAACATTCACCATGTTCACTACATGAGTAGAACTCATAAAAAAGTTAATCTCATAAAGCTTGGAGAGTCAGAATGATAGAGTAATTCAATGCAATAACTTAAGGAGCAAGCAGGAAACAGATCCCATCTCTCATGAGTTACAGTGGCTGACACAGAAAAGAGAAACATATTTCCTCTTCTTTCAACTGTCTTCAATTAATAAACAAGCAATAGGATTGATATCATAATGCTTTTGGACATCTAGAAGTCTCATGCCCAGTCACAGGCTGATAGAATAGGGACTGTTTACCAAATCAGTGGAGAAAATTGATACCTCAAGGCATATAGATTAGATACTGGTAAGTATTCCCTATCTAAGTGTCTAAAGCTGTCTTGGATGAGTCTAGAAAAGGAACCTGAATTTGAATGCAAGGAAATGAACTCACTTGTCAAATCAAACTGAAATTATTCTCTTACTTGCAGTTCAATCATGCCATTTGATTTCTGGCATTTTACATCCCACACCAGTTTCTGCTTATACTTACAGTAGTGGTACCTAGACTATAGCAGGTTTACAGACACTTAAAATACCTAGATTCCTGTGTACCTCTATTTTAACTGGAAAGACTTATCCATGTTTTTATCGTCTTTAGTGATTCCCTTAGAAATGATGGATGAACACTCAAAGATTAATAATCTGTGTGTAAAAAGTCATGACATTACAGTCATACCGAGAAAAGAGTAATTTTGCGAAATTATTCTAAATTTAAGCTAAAAACATATGATAAAAATATTTACAGTGGGTGGAGTGCATAATTCCCTTGGTTACATGGAATTACTGTCTCAAAACAAAAACTAAGTTGATTTCCTTATTGCATTTCCTTCTAAAATTTATAGTTATAGATCACATTAGAAAAGCTAAGACTATCATAGTTGAGACAATTACAGCTCAGTTTAACTGTATCTTTAGTATGTCTGTATTTTACTCTTCTCTGGTCTTTTATGAATACATTCTTACATATTTAGTGTTTCACTTAATGATTAAGATCACTCAATCATCAAGTGACTGAGATCAGAGTTAATAGCTTTATCAAAGAAATGGTCTTATCTCTTTTATTATCCTGAAGAATAGCTAATTACTAAGGGAACAGAATCGATTGTTTAATTTTTTCTCCCACAGCCTTTCCAGTTTTCACAGATACAATATGGTGAGCATTGTGCTTTTTTAATGTATACATGACTGATGCACTACATGGGACTCTTCAGACTCAGTCCATGTTGGAGACAACTGTGTTTTCTTCTGTCTATAATTTTAGCACTTCTTGAGGAAAGATTGGCCGTGGTGTACTACTTTATAGAGCTCAGAAATATTCTACAAGAAGGGAAGGAATGGCATGTCTAAGGAATTAAATGGCAACCAGCAGCCTACAGATTCTGCAGTGAGGGACCCCTTGGCCCTGGTGTGCACATCTTGGGAAAGGCTCTTAAATTAGAGAGTGAAGCTTTAACTTGATGGGAGCTGCAGTATGATCAGCAGTTCTTTCTTAAACTGCATCAGGCCAAGGCATTAAAAACAGATCTGGGCTTCTGAACCTTGTGCTGAAGCTAAGCCAGTGGAAAGGTTTGGAAGACAAATAAATCATGATTGTTTTAGGTAATCAATGATTTCTGGAAAGGGAGGCTGAATAAGTCTCCTGCTGATAAATGCAGCATACACTGTGCTTTGAGCCAACTAGAAGCATTCCTGCTGAAAGGACTAAGTAATTTATGACGCAGTCCAATAAATTAATTATCTGTTTTTTATGCCACAGCCATACACTGTCACTTACCAGGACACTGGCTTTAAGCAACGCTTCATTTCCTATGCTCCAGGCTGAGCTGAGATCACATGGCTTTAGTTCTTGGATTGTTTCAGCACTTATTTTAGTTTTGTTATTTTGCCAGCAGGAGTAAACTATGAGGCAAAAGATGCCAACTAGCTGAAAGACAGGTTCAGCTGCACTATGAGAAGTCAGACAGCAGAGAAAATATTGTATAATTAATTTCGTTAAGACACAGACATTCAGTTTGCCACTGCAATGGGTATTCATTCTTCAGAATTAATCAAAATCCACATTTGGTCATGAGAAACCTATTTTTGTGGCAGTGTTGCCAAACAATCTAGAGAACTAAGTGTACTTACTGATAAGAGTTTTTTGATATGGTCACAACTTCTATGATCCTTTGGGCAATGGATGCTTTTATGGTGACAGTACGTTCTCACCAATGCTAGTGTTGGACATTATACTTCTTCTTCATGTCTACACATCTATCATGTACTACCAAATGTTATTCCTATAGTGAGTGAAATATAAAAAAATTAATAGTGGTCCTGAGGCCCATGGGAGTGAAATCCGGATTTATTCAGGAACTTTGCATTTCAGAGAAGAGTCACAAATTGCAGTATCTCTGGCCTGGTAAGCATTTAGTTTATTACATCAAGTAGAAGAACTCTGTGAAGATAGGCTGACAGCATCTTAATCCAGAACAGCCTGTAATTGATGATTATACCATAACTGGACAATAGAATATGCTCATGATTTTTCATGGTTACAGCAAAATGCAACTTCTGTCCCCCTGACTACTCCAACAATTTTCCACCTAACTGTTTCTGAAGATTGTTTTCCTGGGGTCCTCTTCATCTTTGCTCTTCACTCTTTTGGGATAAGCTCTTCTTGTCCCTTGGATTTCACACTGCTTCATGACTAGCAGGAATGAAGTGACTTAAGAATCTAAACAGACTGATTTCTGTATCTGAATTTCAATAAGAAACCAATGGCATTTGGTATTTAAGTGCCCAACTCACTATTAAAAATTAATAAAAAAAATTATTTGATTCACTTCAAACCATGTGAAATATATACATGTATTTCAAAAATTGTACATCAGGACTGTATTATTAATACATTTATTATCTTATTTTTCTCATCCTGGCCAAAGAAAAACAGTTTTAAGAGTCAAGAACCTGTCAAGAAACAGCTTTATTGACCATGCCTTCAAAAGTAGTGAGAACATTAAACATAATATTTTACTGGGAAAGGCTGAAAATGCAAAGTATTTTTGGCCTGATACAGTAAATAATTTTCTTCCTTGGTATGACAAAAAAGGGATCTCTAACAAAATAGATCATCCCTCAGGCTAGTATATTCTGCTTTTCTAAAAAACATATCCTTTTTCCCGAGGATACAGTTGACTGTACACGAAAGGCAAACACAGATGAATCAGATTAATAGTATTAGAGCATGTCAGTTTGAGATCCTGTAAGGATCAGTGCTTGCCAATAGCCAGCCACAGTCAGAGTGAGAACATAAGGCTCACATTACCCCCATCCTCCCCTGAGCAGATACAAATCTCGGATGTGTCAAGTGTGTGTGCAGTGCTGGTTAATCATAGGGAGAGCAGTTGCTCTGTCAGTCTCATGACTGACATCAGTACAGCATCAGCCAGGAAAAAATATTTTATTTCTCTTCTCAGAATAGCACTTAATGCACTTAAATTTAAAATAATTTCTGAGGCTGTTGTCCATTGTAAGTATTTCCATGGCTTCCTGAAAGCCTCCCCTGTATCTACCAAATGAGACTTATTTCAGTCAAGCTTTTCTTTCAAGGTTATGCCAATGCCTATTGACTAAAGATTTGCACAGGAACATCTGTTTTCAAGTCTCTCACCAGTTTGTCTGTAACAATTCTTCTGATATTTAGTATATTTAAACAATAAAAGAATCATTAGAACACAAATTCAGGTATTACCACATTTCGATATTGATCTTCTTTAAACATCCACACAGTATGACTCACATGCTCAGCTATCTTGAAATATATACATACAGAAAAGAGAGAAAATTCAAGATAACCTGGATAAGCCACTAATGACATTTCCAGTGTTCCTGCTGATATGTTTTAGTTATTAACAAGCAAGAAGACATGTTCCTGAGTATTTGCAGAGTCATGAAAATAATTTTTTTTTAGGTTGATGAATGTTTTGTAAATACAAAAAATCTGAACCATAGAAACATAGAATGATTTGGTTGAAAGGGACCTTAAAGATCATCTAGTTCCAAATCCTTCTTTGAGCAGGGATACCTGCCACTAGACTAAATTACTCAGAGCCCCACATAGCCTGGCCTTGAACAACTCCAGGAATGGGTAGTCCACAACATGTCTGGGCAACCCATTCCGGTGCCTCACCATCCCTAGAGTAAAGAATTCCTAATATCTAATCTACACCTGCCCTCCTCCAGTTTAAGGCAATTCCCCCTTGTCCTATCACTATATGACCTTGTGAAAAGTCTCTCTCCAGCCTTCTTGTCAGATTCCTTTAGGTACTGTAAGGCTGCTATAAGGTCTCCCTAGCATTTTAGTCTTTGTGTATTCAAATATATTAAAAAAAAAGGTTTTCATGGTATTTTAGTAATCATTTCAATATTCTCCAGCTCCTTTCCAAGATATACAAAACACAAACCTTATACAAAAACGTTTAATTCAAGCAAAAAAAGCCATCTCTTATCTTTAAAAAAGCTAATCTAAAAAGAAAAACAAGAAAGTTAAAAAACTAATATTCTGTAACTATTTTGATGTTTTAATGTGTGCAACAGAGTTGTTATATACAGGACACAAATTAAAGCTACAGATAAATAATAGTTGCTAGTCTTGATTGTAAGTGAGAAGAAAATGCAAGTATATTTTTTTGTTTTCTATGAAAACAATGACCAATTATTTATGTTTTTCTATTCCAAATGACTCCTTCATGCCTTCCAAATGCTGATCTCTCCTAGTAGTTCAGAAATAAAAGGATTTCTTTATGTAATACCCGTTTTCAAAGCTTACTGAAACCTAAAAACAAAAGTGATGTTAAAGACCTGGCTTTGGTAGCTAGGTTTTCTGTCTTGCTTTCTAATGAAACCATTGGCAGTTTCAGTAACAAGATAAGATTGCCAACTCTGCTGTCCTTGAGTGGGAGTGTTTAATGAAGAAAACATACACTCTGAATATAAATCCTTCATACTTTAAAATGCAGGTCTGAAACCAAACTTACTGAATATATCCCCGATACAACAGGGAATAGGGCCATCAATACACCAATTGCCCAATTTTCTTTGAGTCTTCCAGAAAAAGTTCCCATGCTGATTAGTATCCAGAGCTTCTGGTAATGTCTGAAAGTTTTTCTCTTATATTTCTGGAATTTTAGTTAGGTTATATAGTCTCACTCATAAACTGTTTTGTAAGGCCTTTCCCATGAATTTTGAAGTAATATTTAGCACTCTGTTCAAGACAGATAGCTTATAGCAGGGACATTGCAGAAGAATAAGACAAAATAGAGAGCCTAGAGAACCTGGAGAAGCTCCAGAGGGGGCAGACCCAGGGGAGGGCACAGGNATGCTGATTGGTGGACACAGAGAGTGGATGGACTGATAGATATTATAAATACAGTGTGATAAGGGGGACTGGGATGCATCTTTGGGATCTGGAAGCTTTTATTAAAGAATTGCACTTTTTGTCTATCCCTATTAACTTTGGAAGTATTTGGAAGTGTGTTTTTTTTTTCTTTTCCCTGATTTAGGAAAATGCACTAGAGGCATCAGAGGAACTACTATTTGCTGTTGAGTCTTGATATCTCTGTTTCTTCTCTGCTCATTTTCCAGTTTTTACCCTATGGGATGTACTTGGGTGATCTTGTGGGAAGGATTCAAGACTCTCTGGAGAAAGTCTGGTGAGTCCATGGGCTGAGCAGTAAGAAAGTAGAGCAGGGCAGTGCCTTAGTTTTCATGGAGTAACATAATTGTCATCAACACAGAAATCTTAACTACTCCGGTACAGAAATGAGCACTCTCAACCATCATGAATAAAAGTCCAGTGGAGACATAGTTTGGTGGCAGCACTTCAAAGCCCCAACTTGCCAGCTTTTAAACATAAAAACTGCAGGCTGATAACTTAAAGTGAGCATAATGATAACATAAAAATGTTTTCAAAGACTTTCTTCATTTGAAGAAAACAAATCTGAGATGTTCAGTGAGCAAAGCTCTTCCTTTAGTGATGTGAGTTTAACATTACAGTCTTTATAAAAGAAGAATACAAGTTCAGTAATAAAATACTCCTTAGGATAACCTCTATCAGTACAGACAAAAGACCAGAAGCTCAGATTATACTCTGTTCTATTTGTAGACTTTAAGCCTAAAACGACCCCCAATTAAAAAGTCATTTTGAACACAAATACCTCTGTAGAAAAAAGGTATAGTTATTTTCTAGATGTACTTNGATTGGTGGACACAGAGAGTGGATGGACTGATAGATATTATAAATACAGTGTGATAAGGGGGACTGGGATGCATCTTTGGGATCTGGAAGCTTTTATTAAAGAATTGCACTTTTTGTCTATCCCTATTAACTTTGGAAGTATTTGGAAGTGTGTTTTTTTTTTTCTTTTCCCTGATTTAGGAAAATGCACTAGAGGCATCAGAGGAACTACTATTTGCTGTTGAGTCTTGATATCTCTGTTTCTTCTCTGCTCATTTTCCAGTTTTTACCCTATGGGATGTACTTGGGTGATCTTGTGGGAAGGATTCAAGACTCTCTGGANAGAGTCTTATGAAAAGTACAGTATTTCTATAATAATTGTTAGAATGAAATATAATTTTTGATTGCTAAACAATCTTTACTACTTCTATACATTAATTTTAAGGTAAACAACATTTTCAATAACAGTATAAATGACAACCCAAGACAGGCATTCAAAATCTGTCCCCTGAGAATATTAATTTACTTTTTTGGATCGTATCTAAAGCTGTCAAAATACTTCGAAGTTCTTTCTATTGATTTCAATAGGGTCATGTCTCTATTACGTTATATCACCCTACATGTTGTTGAACTTAATACCGTTCAATTGTTGAACCTGAGGGTCAACAATCTGGTAATTCAGTATTTGCCTTGAAGAGATGTTTCCATATAATTTTCATCTTTTTCTATTCCTAGCTTTCTTTAAAAGCACCATTTCCTCTCTCTCATTTTCATTCTTTTGTCACAGCTGCAGAAAACTGATGTAAGCAGTTTTTAATTAAGAAAGGCTCTGCTTGGCAGAATACCATGCCTTCATTCTTGTGTAGAATGTCACAGGTTCAGCCTCTGCCCAAATTAGTAGCAGTAATAATATAACTATGAAAAACAAAACCATGTTCAGATAGCTTAAAAAATAATCAAACCTATTTATTAATTAAAACACATCAATTGTAAAAACAAGATTTAATATTCAACTTTTAAAATCTCCTGACACATATGCAACTAATTTTTTTAATTTAACATAGTATTAATTTTTATTTACCTGCTCCCTCATCTTGAAAGAACATTAAAAGTTACATTGTCATTGTTGGGGTCTGTTTTTCAAGTATATTCATCTGGATATAAGTGCAAAAAATCCTTTTCATTAAAAAAATTTGAACTATTTTTCTTGAGGAAATATATACTGGGGAGAACAATGAACAGTAATTTCTCCATGTAGGCAGCAATATTCTGTTATTTATGTGCATGCGTGAATGTAAATATGACCGATCAAATTCTGCCATGTCCCGTATTTTATTTCAGGATGGAGATGGGGCTGACACTGAGAAGACAGGACGAAGGTCTGTCAGCAACTGCTTGTGGTACTCTAGTCTTCTGGAATTAAAACAGGGAGAGTATGTCTTAGTGACGAAATTGTCCATCTTTTAAATCTAGATTTGTGTACACGTTGCAAACAGGGAGAAAGTTATTGTAAAAAAACCTATGATTTTTGCTTTACCTTTGAGGTAGTATCTCTAACAGAAGAATAAAGTGTAGCTGGTCCAGTGCTTTACAGATTTTCACAACTATTGTCATATTATAACTAGCGCAAAAAGATTTTTCTTTCTCCTTGGGGTTAAAGACTAACCTGCTATTAAATCATAAAGGCACATACTCATGAACAGAAATTCTCTTGACTACATTTAACATAGAGAACACTTCATCAACATTTTAAGACTTGCCACTCTATTTTTCTTGTAACATACCCAGCATGCAAAGAACACCTTTGTGATCTATGAGCATAAAACTACATTAATTTAATAGATTAACGAAAATAAGGGATCCAAACCTCAAGCTTGATCGCTACACAGTCTTTCAATAGCTAATAAAAATAAAGCCTTTTGTATGTAGCAGCTTAAAACACTAGTCAGATCTCCATTTGGAAAGCCTTTCTAAGAATTAAGATCATCTAACAAAGGAGATAGGAACTATAAAAATTCAGAAATATTCTTGACATGTGATTGGTGGTAGCATTAAGTCTCTGCTGCAGCATAATGGAACGTTTCTAGTGAAAGAATTCAGAGTCTAAACTTATTTATCTAACTATCTGCTTTCAAATTAAAAAAATCTTAATCCAAGAACATGGAAACACAGCAACACAAAACCCAACAGAAGAAGAAGAAGGAATATTTAATAATACATCTGAGTTTCTTAAATTCATTTTGAAGGGAAAGAGCTGGGAAAGGTTTTATTTCTACAGCCTTGTAGTAGCATACAACAATAGCTTGAAAACCTCAAGGATGTGAGTACAATGCTTCATTTTATAAGCAGTGAAACTGGAAGTAAATATTTAGTCTTAGCTGTCAGTAGAACACTGGATAAGTGTTTTAAGCTGCTA
>VYZS01037914.1:32122-43350 GCA_013400695.1 Neodrepanis coruscans
AATACTTTTTTGTTTTCCATTCTACCCTGTAAGAATACAGTTCTGCCACTGAACACTACAAAGAAAATCCATAAATTATATGAATAAGAGACACTTTTGGATTTGTAATGCAAACCAAAAAGTGCTAAAGATTAGCATTCAGACCTGTCTCCTAATAATATCCCCCTAAGATGTTGAACCCATTGTACTTAAATTTTCTCTTTCTCATCTAGTGAACTGCGGTCACCAAAACAGGTTACTCTAAAATTACTCTTGTAATTTTAGAAACTGAGGGAAGTATTTATTAAGAAAAAACAGTAGACCATATAGGCATCTTACCAGAGCTGTTAGCTAGGAAAAGTTTTTACATATAGGTCTTCCTTAAAACAGGTAACGAGTTGTGGTAATATGAAATATGGCATATTGGGAAACAAATGAATACATTTTACCCCAGACTATTAATAGAGACAGTGTGGGAAAATCAATTTTATTATTATCTGACAATCATAATGCCTTATATATTTTTTTCCTTGTATGATGGTAAATGAAAGGTAAAAAAGAAGTCTCTAATCTAGTCTATAATATCAATATACTTGAATTTGAGTCACTGACTCTTTTTATTTTAAAGAGACGATAATTTGGTCATAATGAGCTGGACAATCCTTTAAGATACAACTCCACTGTGAGAAGTAAATGCTGTAAAAATGTGAAAATTTTAGGGGACATGGGGGAGGATTTTCTTCCAAGATAGAAAAACATTCAAGGCATTTTATTTCACTTAAACTACAAGTAACACAGTTGCAATGACACAATTTATGTTTGAAATGCCTGTAAAATAATCATGGTGATTAAAATGTAATAGCCATCATATAGGATCCAATTTATAAAAAAAAATATAGCAGGGCATTATTGCAGTGTGGTGTCCACCTGTCCTGAGCAGTTACGTAGCCCAAACCTGGCTGGGAGTTCTCTAAAATGTAATAAAGTATTATTAGCACAAGGAATTCTGGACGGATGTCAAACTGGTCCCAGCCTCTGCTGCTAAAGTGTTTCCTGTAGTAGAGCATGAAAGCAGTGGGGCTAAGACGAGGAATTTAAACCCAAGATTTAAATCATGCAAAAGTCACATGCCTCTGCTTCTGATGTGCTGGGAAGCACTTGCATTTCCCACACATCAAACTTGCTTCCAAAACAGTTATCTGAATTTCTAAATATCTACCAAGGGGCTGCTGCCCAGTAATTCCAGTGAGCTGGGACTTTGTACAAACAAGAAGGATACTCAAGTATGAATGTGATGCCTTCTAGATTTTTGAAACTATCTTGCATGATGGGAGGCTGCAATGTCCATCATGTTTCATAATGGACATCTCAGAGTCCTATTATCCGAAATTGCTTTTTTACGATAAAGCAATGACTCTAAATAGCTAAGATCATGCAAATTGCTCTACCGGTTTTTGTTTTCTCTTGGGCGTAAACCATTTGGTTCCATTGAATTTAGCTAAATATCTTGCTTTCAGGGACTGATTCGTTAATGAAATTACTGGTAGGCTCAGTATATGAATTCTCCTTGCTCTATCTATAATGATCGTGGAAAGGGACTTGGGGATGCTGGTAGATGGCAAGTAGAATATGAGTCAGCAGTGCTCTGGCAGCCAGGAGGGCCAACCATGTCCTGGGGGCCATCAGACAAAGCATCACCAGCCGGCTGAGGAAGTCATATGAGGAGCAGCTGAGGTCACTTGGTCTGTTCAGTCTGGAGAAGTGACTGGAGGGAGACCTCATTGCAGTTATAACTTCCTCATGGGGGGAAGAGGAAGGGAACACTAATCTCTTCTCTGACCAGTGACAGAACCTGAGGGAATGGCCTGAAGTTGTGTCAGGGGAGGTTTAGGTTGGATAGTAGAAAAAGAATCTTCACCCAGATAGCGGCTGGGCACTGGAACATGCTCCCCAGGGAAGTGCACAACACCAAGCCTGACAGAGTTCAAGGAGTATTTAGATGACACTCTTAGGCACATGGTGTGACTCTTGGGGGTGGTCCTGTTCAGGATCAAGAGTTGCACTTGATGATCCCTGTGGGTCCCTTCCAACTCAGCATATTCTGTGATTCTGGGATTTTGATGAAAGCAACAGATTTGGTGTCAGAGCCAGCTCACTTTTCTTCTGAAAAATGTAAGGAAGTTCTTCAGAGCAGTTCAGAGAGGAGAATAAATCTGAATTTAGACTAATTATTGCTTTTAAAGTGCATAAATTCTTTAAAAACATTGCTCATTTTTTCATTCTAATCATAACAAGAATTTCACTAAATCTAGTGACACACACACACTTACCTAAAAGTCGTGCTCAAAAACTATGCTCAGCTTTACATCAGAGTATTTTTTGGTAGAGTACTCTGAAAATGCCATTAAATCAAGGAAAATCTCAAGACCTTTCCTATTTTCTGGACATCTGCTGCCTAATCAGCATGATGTTTGAAACAACACAGTCTTCTTGACAAAGGGCTATTTTTACTGTATTTTTACTTCAATTAGCACTTGAATAATCCATTTGGATATCAGAATGCCACAGCAATTTTCCAGCTGACATGCTATTTCTTCCTAAAATTGTGACCCTGGAAATTTCATAAACAAGTATAACTGAAGATAGGGGAGCACCGGAATACAAACAGAGTCTCCATAGGAGTACGGTGAATGCTTCAATTTTATAAAAAACACAGCTACAGTTATAGTCAAAAGCAGGCTTAACACGACATAAACAATAATATCATTGGTTCAGGCATTCTGTTCACGCGCTTCATCTCATATGATGATTGGATGCATACAGCAAAGCACGCGATCATCTTGGTATGCCTTGCAGTTTAACCTTCCTGCCTTAGCTCCTCATTACTTGTTTATCTCAACATAGCTGCTTGATTTCGGTGTGTTCAAGGACACACTATCTTTTCTCAAACTCTAGATTGTCCACACAGTTCCACAGCACTTCACGGCCTTGTTGTTCAAGAAACCCTTCTACATATAACCTGCTAAGTATGAATTATCCTATGTCCAGAATTTAACACTGTGTTTATGTGTCTGTCTTTGTTGGTTCTTTTACTTTCCCAGCAGAAGCCTGAGAGGTCCCTCTGTTGCATACTCTGTCATGAGGAAGGGACTTTTTGTTTTAATGGTTGACAGTTCGTGGGTGGATACTGTGTTCTAAAATAACAAATATCTTTTGAAAATTCCCAAGAAAAATCTAGTTCAGAATGACTGACTTGAAAAACAATTTTTTAATACTTTTGTATGCCTGAACTTTAATTTTGAGAATTCCCAGATGTTTACATACGGTACTGCAGGAGCAGTGCTGATCCTGTATAGGAACTGGGACAGGGTCATGCAAGGTATTTCACAATTTGCTAGGATGTGACAGTCCCAATCCTGGTGAGGTTTTTTTTTTTTTTTTAAAAAAAAATACAAGGCAGAAAAAATTAGAAAAGAAAGACCAGTTAAGAGATCGCATGATCTTTTAGAGCAAGATAGTAACCCAGTGATGGTGTCAGAACAAGAATAAATATATCTTTTGCCTCTCCCAACAAAAGTTGGTCCAGGTCATAATCCATCTGAATTACTGCCAAGCATGTTTTATATTTAGCCTGTTGAACTAAAATGCCCATGTTAGATGCCTAAATATTCTCACTTTTCTTTAAAAACTCCGAGGAATAAATGCTTAAACATAATCATGGTTTCAAAGTACCTTGAGGTAACAGAAGTAGGCAGAGATGTTTTTGGTACCAACTGATACCTCCTGTTCCACATGGGATTTACAGATCACTTTTCTTAAAAAGTTCAGCTCTATCTGAGTATGCTGAGATAGAATTATTCCATGAAGATTAAAATAAGCAAATGACCCAAGGCATTTATGTAAAGAGGAGACAAAAGTGTGATTGAATTGGGAAGGTCATAGAAACAAGACACAAAAGCTATAAATCTAATTAAAATAAAAATATATTGAAATATTTATAAGGCCAGAGTTGAAGAAATCTATACAAATATTATCTTTTTGTACAGCAGCAGACACCCATAGGTGCACTTCTGAGAAACCAGGAAGAGCATGGCAGCTTAAGATTTACATTGTTTAAGTCTATAAATTACACTATGGAAAGAAGCTTTTTAATTTACTCTTTTTTCCATTCTACTTCTGTTTCTGGGTACACTGAATGTTTTTCTAGTGAAATTTAGTTGCATAGTACAAATATTAGTAAGCATAATGTGAAATATAATGAAAACATAATTTAGTTATGCTTGGCTCCAGTAGGCTAAAGAATATCAAACATTATCAACAGAGATTTTCCTTTTATGAGGGAATGTGATACAATTGTAAAAGAAGGCAGGGCAGGAAAAGTTTGAAGTCATGCTAAATTTGCTACAGCATTTTAATTAGGGATTTGGACATAAAATGTTTTTGGTTTTTTTTAAGTCCATGTTTATTTTTAACAACTCCTGTAGCCTTTATATTTGTGTAATACACAGATGTTTTACAAGCATGTGTTATTTATGAAAACATGTTTACTCTTGAAACATGGTACACTGTCAAATTATGTTCCCTAGCTGTTTTAAATGTCAAAAAGTAACAGATATACTTTTACTGAAGTTCATCGCTTCTGTTTGGTCTGCTGAAAATTTCATAAGGTGACTAGAGGTTTCCAAGAAGCCTCATTTCATAGGAGCAAGAATCTAGATGTTTGCTCTTTCATTCAACCAAGCTTCAGTTGTATGCAGGAGCTCACATCAAAAGTGCTTTTGAGCCCCCTACTTTGCAAGTCAGGGCTTCCTTAGATTAAGCAGCAGCATTAAGCAAACATCGCTCTCAACTTCCCTAACTGATCCTGCGTTGAAAATCATCACAGGGATAGATATGTGTAAAAACTCAGTTTGCTCTTTCCTCAGCCATCACAGCTTGCAGTTAGAGCAAACCACAAAAGTCAGCTTCAGGAAAGGTGCTAGCAGACTACCAGCAGTGTGTTGAATACCTTTGTTTATGCTGCCCATGCTGTGGTATCAGTGATTTACAGTGGAAGATCAGGACACATAACATTGATGTGGCATCACCTTTATGGTTATGGCAAGATTCATATACTTAAGCCCTGGTTAAAACACAGTGTGGAATGCATACATCTCATTTCATACATCTCATGCAGTTTTATTGCACAGTTACTATGCAAAAAATGAATAATGTTTAATTTTCCCTCTTCTGATGATGATCTTTGTACTCAGACACACAGCTGCAGGCTCAGAAGTTCCTGAGTCATAAAATATTGGAGACTGGAAGAATACTTTGGAATTACTAAATCACTGACTGAGTGTATGTTATATGTTTTTTCTGTTCTGAAATTCCTCCACAGACATCTGGTTTTGGCCTTAGTGAAGGAGACAGGGTTGATGGAGACGAAGTCAATGGACTGTCTGGTCTTGGCACACAAATTTCTGCTTTCTTTAACTCTGAGAAAAAACACGGTGATGGCAGAGAGATCAAGTGGTTCTTGGCAACAAGGAATAATGAAAAATAATGAAAAAAGAGGACAAGTTCCAACAAAGAACATAGAAAAAAAAATCAGAACCAAAACCACGCAGTAGGAAAACAGTTCTCAGTCACACATAATAACCACACAGAAGACAAGAGACCTACACATACAAACGTAAATGCCTAAAAGAATGAAAAGCACCTGAAAGTGAGATGGAATTTGACCTTCACCTCGGTATGTAATCAGTCATTCTTGGAGTCAGGATAAGGGTCTGTATGATTTTATGAGAGTTTAATGTAACTATCCATTCTGCCACAAAAGACTGACTTCCTTTTTGATAAATAATGGCAAAAACCTTAACAATACAGTTACAGTACAGTAACTTGAAAAGGTCTGCTAGGGAAGCAAAAGACTAGACCAGCCATTTCAAGATGATTGTATGTGAGAAGCAGAAAATGAATAGAGATTGAGAAAATAATTTGTGAATCATCACTGCTCTAATGATAAAAACACCACACTAAAGAACAAAACAATTTCTTGAGCAGTAATGTGGTTACAGGGATAAATACATAGTCCCTACAAAGCTTCTAGAGGACACCAGTTACCATAATTTTAATTTCACTTTTATCAAGCACAGTCAAATATTATATTTCACTTTATTGGTACTAATGATCATTACAAAGGACTCAGTCTAGTGAGTTCTGGAATGTTGTTGGAGTCATCTTTCCATGACAACCACACATAGATCACAACCTGGTTATGCAGAATGAGGATGTTACCTGCAAGGCAAGATAAAAAATGAAACAAACATGCAGTTTGCAGAAGTGAAGGGAGAGCACAGCTTTACTGGTGATGTCTGACGATCCAAAGAGGAAAATCATAACAATCTCTCCGTTTTTATAACCTTCAAAGTGCCCACCCGTCACACTGTCCAACTAAAGCCCATCTTACTACTAGGTCCCCTAAACATCCAACAGGATGGTCCTTTGTTACCTATACTCCCCCCCCCGTCCAGCTCCTGGCAGGCCTAGAAGCCTAACCCTATGTTTTGTCTTAATACCCCACTTATCTATACAGAAGAATGCAAACATGTGAAACACAGGCTGGTCTTGATCCTTAATATTCCAAGTTATCTAGCTACCGAGCTAGTGTGAATTCCCCAAATCTTAAGCATACCCGCTAAGGCATCAAGGAAGCACATCATGGCTACATACACCTTGAAAATGTGATCTGCAAAATGTGAACAGATGGAAAGTCTATTCTCTGTCTTCAAGAGAATCTTAGGTAATAATCTACTAACTGAGTAATTTAAGTCAAGTTCAACAATTTTGAGGCAAGAATCCATGCCAAATTTTTTTAAAGAAGAGTGTAAAATCTCATGAAAATTCTGACATCCCTGATGGAAAATAAGAATCAATATGATAATGAGTGAAATGAAACAAGTCAATGATTTTGCAGTCTAGTAGCTCATACTCTGATCTTACATAAATGCTATCCGAGAATTAAATATACCAGCAATTTGTCCGTGCTATGTGGTCTAACAGGTTTTTTAGCAATTAGTTTAGTTCTTTCAGATGGAATCAGGATTCACTGTTCACCAGTCACAGTGTATGTTGCAAACTACTGTAACAAAAAAATGCAAGTATCTGTAATTTTAGGTGTTTTCTACTTATCTTTGATTTAACATCACGTCGTGGTTTTACCACTAAAAAGCATGGTACTGACAAGAGATGTCTGAGAGAAGCCACACAAACCCAAAAAGAAAAAAACACACAAGTAACACAGTTTATTTCACACACACAGAAAACCGACAATAAAGTGCAAAAAACCAGACAAATTAAGCTTTCCCAAAGCCCGTGTTGGGATGGGAACGCTCTGGAATAGTGCTGGTCTCTCTGTTGGGGCTCCGGAAGAGACGCCGGGATAATTAGAGAAGGCCCGCGACCGACCTGAGGACCTACAGCAGCACGAGCCTCTGCTCGGCTTTCTGAAGAAAAACACTCAGACAGCTAGAAACTGCGAGCCCCCCTCCCCCTCCCTTCCCCAACCCCAGGAAGGGATTTCAGTGCTGAAGGAAAGATGTGGCCTTTAAACCTGGGCAATGGCCATGGAAAATCGCTAATCCGCCTGCCCAGGAAAAATACCACAAGAAAAACGTGACCCCCGAGGAAGCGGTCCACCCCCAGGAAATCACGAGGAAAGGCGATCCCAAAAGAAGCAGTCCACCCCCGGAGAAGATCACGAGAAAACATGATCCCAAAAGAAGCAGTCCACCCCCCAGGAAATACCACACCGGACTGCCTCTGCGGAATCGCTGTCCCGTCCACACGTGGGGTTAGTCTCGGCGCGAAGACGAGGAGCGATGTTACCGTGGCCAAGTCCAGAGCTGAAAAGAGGAAGATGGCGTCCACTCTCCCCTTTTATAGGGGGTCCCGCTTTGCGCATGTGCAGATGGCCCCAGGGGGCCGGCTTTCCTCTGATTGGACGATCAGCACCCAGGCCCCGCCACTCCCCCCGCTTGCTCACGGGAGCGCCGGGTCGGACCGGAAGCGACGCTGGCCCCACAGGCCGGAAGTGCATATCCGGTTATGGTGGCCGCTGCACCACCCACTCTGGGCCAGGCGAATGGCAGCTCCCCGCGCTGAGCTTGCCACGCCCCTGTGGCTGCGGTGCCATGCAGTCGTGGCACCAAGTGGTTGCGGTGCGGCCCCAGCCCCAGCGCGGCCCCATGATGCCCACAGCACCATGCGGTCGTGGCACAGCACCAGCCCCGGCGCGGCCCCATGTGCCCGTGCCCTCAGTCGGCAGGGAATGGAGGGGGCGGGGAAATGGTTTTATTTTCTAACCCACAACAATCATCAGATCTCACAACCTGCCCTTCTTTTCACAGCAACTAGACAACGACAACTGCGAATGTATTTCCAAATTAAGGCATAAATCCTCCTCCAACTCTCCATGCGTGATGACTATTTAGGACAACAATTTCCCAGTTATCTCTACCATTCTGAGGTGCTGCAAAGGCACAAGGAAGTTTCTTTTTTCAATCCCTCCCTCCTTCACCCCTTTTTTGAGTGAAGTTGTGCTTCAAGCAGAAAGCTAAAAGTTGTACATTCTTTCCACTTATATGCACCATTAACTGAAGCTCATTCACAGAACAAATCATGAATTGCTTCATAATCCTTTCTTTCTTAATGGGCATTTCCAAATGCTTTTCTTTCAGCAGTACTATCTGCTGTATCAGGAAGTGCAATTGTTCACTGTTAATTCCTGACTTTAGCAAGATCATTGTACTTAATCATTCTAACATAGCTGACACCATCACCAGGTCTTACCCAACCCCCCAGCCCCCAGCTTTAAAATGTCCAGCCCTAGGAACAGAAACAAAACACTTGGACTTTACAGATTACAAGAGTGTAAGAAAAGCATTTTAAAATAATGTAGGAAACATTGAGGAAGAGTTTTAAGATTTAGGAAGACTACAGACAAATTGTTGCTCCAGCCAGATTCCCGGATGTTTTGTTTTTCTATTTACAGTGAAGATGAAAAAAGGTCTGAAAACTGACTGCAGTATAACTCTGCTTAAATATTTTTATACATTTTACCTGTAATGTGAAATCCTACAGGATTTCCTACAGGACATGGAAATGAAATTATGCACTTGCCTTCCCTCCAGCCTCACTTTGTTCTGACTGCAAAAATCATCACTAATGCATTTGATTCTACTGATTTCTTTCTGTAGGGAACAAAGAGATCGAATTAAGTTACAATGCACTGAATACAAATATACTCTGTTACTGAGGTTGTTCCAATGAATAGAGAAAGTATGCAATTGAATAGATCATATTGTGAAAAGCAGTCCACTTAAATGGAACTAAATCCCAAATCTCAAACCAAAACTGAACAATTGCATTATAATGTTTATTGTATTCAATTTTATGGATAACCTTGCCAGATACACATTGTAAAAAGCTATTGTATATAATAGCATAACATAAATCAGTCAAGTACAATTTGGACAAGGAAAACCAGAAGGATATGTGTGATGTCTGTACTGAGTTTGTGTATCTTATGAACAGGGAGCTTTTCTGACTTTGATTTTCATGAAACTGAACTCTGATTCTAAATACATAAAAGTATTCAAATTTAAAAGTATGTTATATTGGTCATATTGTATCTATGACCAGCATTGGGATGTAAGTTTTAGCCATTTAAATGCTCGGTTTGGATTAAGAGGTGACACTTCATAAAGAAAATCTTGACACTTCTTCCCCATACTTTTACTCACCCCAGTTCACTATAATTCAAAAATACTGTCAACTGAGAAGATCAATGTTATTTTATTTGTGTCTTTTGTTCCCTCTTAGAAAACATAAATAATCCAGAAATGATATTCTGGTGCTGGATTGAGAGAGTACATTATTTTTAAAACAGTGGGGTTTTTAGCAGATAGAGATGTAGTAAATTTACCAAAGGTAGGTTCAATGGTCACAATTAAATTTATGAACTCAGACAAATCAATACCTCAGACTCATTTGTAATATTTAGCATTTATTTAACAGACAGTTCCTCCTATGCTCTGACACTGACACTTAAAATTCCAGAGAATACCTGATATTCTATAAACACAGGCAGTACTTGAATTATACCAAGAAAGAAGGTTTTAAGGAAAAATGAACAACAGGATTGGAGAGGAATTCCTGGATTATAAGTCAAGTAACAACATTGTAAAGTTCCTTTAAATTTTTTTCTGCTTCACCAAACACAATTGGCTCATTAGACCAGAGCTGTCAGCCACCAGAGCAAACTGATTTTCCAGATCTCCTACAGAGCACTTGTACCACACATAATACTAATATCCCATGCCAGAGCTGGCTTTAACTCACTTCTACTAGACAGAGACAGAATTGTAACAGCATTTTGCTGAGCGTGAGATAGATGTGACCTTATGATAGCAGAGACATACCTGAATGGATGAGAACGGAATAATTTGGCAGTGATGCAGGTGAAGCTAAGACTTAGCAATAACATAGGCTGCTCCTTCCTCTTTCTGTCCACACAGTAGAGCTGCCACAGAAGTGTCATGCAAGTGAGTTTGGCCTCATGGCTTCTCTTAAGTGTATCTTTCACCTAGGGGAATATTTTTAGATCTTCCAAAGGTGGCAGTTAGATCCAGAAAACAAAACAAGAGTAAGCAAGACCAAGTAATATTTTACAGGTGCTTACTGATCTTTTCTGGATTAGGCCCTTGAGCTTTATAAAGGTTAGCAATAAAAGCTGGTGTTGTTGAGTATCCATATCCTGTACTGCACTTCTTAAAGGGAGGTAAATGTCTGCAGTAATGGAAAACCAAAACAATACAGTCTTGTCTCACAGTATTTTTTAAATTATTTTACTAGGTCATTTGCATTAATATTAGAAAAGCAAAAAGGTAATTTTTACATTATTTCCTGTTGGTCTTTATGATTTTGTCACCAAAACCTTGTTGATGACATCAGGAATATATTTCTGTCACACACCTCCATCACTCAGCTTGCAGCACTTTCTGGGGAGCCAGGTGTCTCCAATTTGGAAAAAAATTATTAAAATCTGTTCAGCTGGTTCTGCACCAAAGAACTCTGTAATTGCTTGGTTCTAGGGCTTCCTGCCATCTGAGGCTGAAACAGCAACCATCTGTCAATAATTCCTCCTCTGAGTAGTTTTATTCATGTTTTGCAGAAAAACAACAGAAAAAAAATCTTTTAAAACCAAA
>VYZS01037915.1:0-24959 GCA_013400695.1 Neodrepanis coruscans
TGGGGGAAGGAGGAAGCAGTTTTCAGTGTTTTCAGCAAGCGAAAGCATTGACTTGGCAGGTGGAGAATGAGAAATATTTTTGCCAAATGTCCATGTCCCTTTGCATTTCCACTGGAGGAGCCCTCCTGCACTCTGCCACGAGCTGCTTCCACGTGGTCTCAGCATGCTGGGATGGGAATGACATCTCCCAGTCAGCACGGAGGCCTTCCTGAGCTGTGCTTTACACTTCTACCTTCCAGAGGGATGCTGAAGAAGCCCTTTTCTGGTAAAAAAACTTCCACCCTTCCCCCTAACTCTCAGGAGCAACCCCAGTCGTGAGTGGGGCTCCGTTTAGGATCGAGGTGCAGGGCTGGCTCCCCTCCGATGCAGGACCTGCCTGATGCTGTGTAATCTATCAGAATTGTATTAATCCCACTAACGCAGCCGCCATCTGGCCCCGCTGCCGGGCCGGCTCGCGCGAGCCCCGGTGATGGATGGCCCTGGGAATTGATTAGTTGTTGTGCGAGACAAATGAACTGTTTTGGCAGAAAATACCAGAGGTCGCTGCATGTGGTCAGGCACAAAGGCTGCTGAATTTTAAAGAGCTGCTTCCAGCATCCATTGCAAGGATGGTGCTTCGGAGCAGCGACGGCTTTAGAGATGAGCCCAGCAACCCAGAGCACGGATGGGGGTTTGTTATCTCCCTCCTCTGCCCCGCTTTTGGGAATGCCGGCACTGGAATCGAGCGCGAAGCTGCAGGGATGTGGGAGCCAGCATCCTCGCCGTGTTGGGAATTACGGGCTCGTGCTGGTATTGTGTGTGTGGGTGGCTGCACCACAGATGTCTGTCACTCACATAAATGCTGGGCTGTGCAAGCCCTGTGGAAAAGCTTTCCTGGCTGTGCGGAGCCCAGGCAGCCGTGGCGTCTCTCAAACAAAACACCTGCGGGTCCAGGCAGCTGGGGTTGTTTTTTTTTTCAGGTCAGTGTTATTTAGAAATGGATGCTCTCCTGGCCATGTTCAGCGGGCACATCTCTTGACTTCAAGATGATTGCCAAGTTTATTGCTTCCCCTCCTTTTGTTGTCCCTGGAGCGGTGACCCTTGGGGTTTTGCTTTGTTGTGCAAAGGGGCGGCTGGGCTCGGGCCTGCCTTGCCCTTGGGAGAGCTCATCCTTCAGTGGAGCCTCCTGTTTGGGATTTTCACAACCAGCTCCTCTGCGGTGCAGCCAAAGTGTGCATGGCGGGTGGGGAATTGGATGACACATGTCTCGCTATGTCCGTGTGGTCTCCGAGGACAGCACACGAGTGTGCCGGCAAGTGGGCAACACTTCCCTCGGGACGGGCTGCCGGTTCAAAATAAACTTGAGTTATGGATTTATTCAGCATGTAAAACCTCAGCTGGCATAAATAATTGAGAAAGCAAAGGTTTGTCTGTGGTGCGTACCTCAGGGACCCGCTCCTGCCTCCCCCCCTCCCACCACCCTTTCTTATGAAAATGATCCCAGTTGCACTGATAGATAATAACAACACCAAGCAATTAAAAGCTATGGGTGGCTGGAGAGAGGAGAAAAGGTTCAGTTAATGAGCTTTTCCTCTTCCTGTGCCCAGGAGAGCCTCAGAAGTGACGAGGCGATTAAAGCGAAGAGATAATTATAGATTATGTGAAAATGGGTCCCTTGGGGGCCGGGGGCCTTGACATAAACAGTGAGTGTTGCGAGTGTCTCTGGGCTCCCTGCACGCGTCCTGCTCCGCTCCGCCGCGCTCCCGCTCGCTCGGCAGCGCCGTGCCAGCCACGGGCAAAGCCACCTGTTAGCGGCACATGGCCTGGACCGGCCCCAGGAAGAGGGGAGAGGACACCCCAAGTAGAACCTGATCTCAGCCCTCCGCCCTGAGCTTTGCGCTGGAGGTAACCTGTGATGGGGGGGAGGATGGGGATGGGGCAAACCTGGAGAGTGTTCTCTGCACAAGGGTGAACTATCTGAGTTGCAGGTCTCCTATGTGCCCTTTTCAATGGTGACCTTGGTGGCAAGGAAGTTTGTGGTTCTCCAGGCAAGAAGGAAGTGAAGCCTGATCAACTGGCACCAGATCTTTTCCATGTTTTCCATGTTCCAGCTGTTTAAAAACTGCTGGCTCAACGTATGTGTCTTGGACAGCTTGTGGGGGAGGCTTGGAGAGCTTGGGAAAAGATGGGCTTGGTGTAAGTTCTTCCACATCCTTTTATTTGAGGATGGAAAAAGCAGCCCATGTGTTGCTTGCTGGCAACAGGTGCATGTCAACTCATCGTTAAATCAGAATTAGCATCTCTTACTAGGGGTGGGGGAGAGCAGAAGAAAATAGCTTTGGAGGCTGAACATGTGTCAGAAAAAGCCTCTGGCCATCCTCAGGAACTAGATGTAAGCACGCTCACTGCCTTTGCTGACAGTCAAGTGATCACTGACTTGAAGATTCCTTTCTGGCTCAATAATCTGACAAAAAAAAGTTTTCTGAAAGAAAGTTACATCCAACGCTTCGTTTTAACTACAGGTTTTAAATAATTGTGCATATCTCCATCAGGTTGAGTGTCATGGTCTTTACCATTCATTTGGGTATGTAGAACTCTGTTTTTTACATAAATTTAGATTTTTCCAAAAATACTGATGAAAATGCTATGGGTCTTCCCCCCATAACGTTATCTGAGCAATGTCTTTGCACTGTCACTTAACTTCTGTGTTTCTCACATGCTTCTGTCTGGTTTTACATCGTTTCTACCAGTTTCTGGGCCTTGCTGCCAACTCTTTCCAGTTTTGTGTGGAGTGCAAATTCCTGGTAGGAACAGGTCTGATAAAAACATTACATCCTTGTTGTTTACCTGTAGCTACTACAGTTGAGGAATTGTTATGCAATATGAACACATACACACATGTGAAAAAAGATGGGGGGGAAACTGAGTTGCCAGATTTTCAAGCTCTCTTTCTTATTTGCCCTGTGTGGTTTTGAATGCAAAGTCACTAAATAACAGTGAGTTGACTTTATTCTGTTCACACTATTCAAGGGCAATGTTTTCTCTGGTATTGGTCCCTCCAAAAATATGGTTTTATCTCCTCTGAGCTTTTTCCTCAGTTTCCCTTCCTGGTTTTGGCACGTGTATTGATCAGATTGTTTTAAATGTCTGGAGTGCAGCTTCATGTGACTGTTTTATTTGTAGGAAAAATGTCTTTGTTGTGACTGTATGGACTTCCCTCAAATCTATTCAGGAAAGCCTCATTTCTTTTTGTTCATATTTATAGAAAAGTTGGATTTTTTAAAGGGGGCATCAGGAGCAGAGGAGTGGTTTAAAGCTTGAGAAATAAATGCAGAGTAGAAAGACGAAATTTCCCGAAACCTTATCTTCAGGTGGGGAAATTGGTATTCTGGATTAATTCCATTGTGGAGACTTCTGAAAGGAAAGTGGCTTTTTGGAAAGGGGATATATAGAGCATTTGCAGGGTTGGTTATTCCAGAAAGCTAAATCATATCCAAATAGCTGTGTCAGGTCATTTTCCCCTTACAGACAATAATATCCTTGGGAAAAGACTGTAAAAGTCCTGTCTGGAGGCTGAGGTGGGGAGATGGGGTGGGTTTGGTATGTCAGGGGTGCTGTCTCCTCTCTGGTGCTGCCGTGTGAGATCCATCAGGGGTCTGCAGCACATGGAATGACCAGGTGGCATCACTGCCAGGGATGGAGGGCACAGCCTGAGCTCATGGGTGTGACATAGAAAATTACCCAGGAGTAACTGAGGATGGTTGTGGACTTCTGTGGCAAGGAGGCACTGGAGTCTGCTTTGGTGTTCTGGAAGAGTGATCTGTAATAAATGAGGGGTGTGTAGCTGTGCAGTGGGGAACCAGGTTACTGTACGGCATTGTCTGAAAAGTAGCTTCTCCCAAAAGGCTGCTGTCAGCAGCCAAGGGTGTGTTGCAGAGCTTGGACTAACAAGGTAGGACTGGAGGGACTTCCCAGCATATCAAATAAGCCCTTGTTAGTTGGGGCAGGCATGTCTTGTGACCTCCATCATGGGTCTGTCAAGCTCCATCTCAAGCAATACAAGCTTTTGCCTTTTCTAATCCCACCATGAGATTCTTTTTTCCCTGAAATTCAAGGAAATTGCATCTAAAGCATGCAGTGATCTGTTTCCCAGGAGCTTGTGTGTAGCAAGCAGGCAAGACCTCCAACAAATGAGTTCATGAGAGACTAGTTAAGAGACTGGGAGACTTCTGTAATGTCCCTAGGGCTAAACACAGAGTGTGAAGTCTTGTGTGGCTCCCAGCTCTTCACTAGAAAGGTGCAGCTCTGCAAGGACTGGCTGCATACACAGAATAGAGGTGATGTGCTGCTGGTGGAGCAAGGTGAGAGGGAAGTCAGAGGGAGTATCTTCCTTGGAGAAAGCAGTGATTTGCTGCTGGAGATGAGTATCTGCACTTTTCTGCACCTTCTTCTGGCACCAAGGAAGGAAGGTCTGAAGAATTAGAGTGTAACTCTGTAAGCTAGATGCATGACAATCAAACACAGTCAAAGTTGTGTCATGGAGCTCTGCCTGGCCTGATGGGTGCAGTCTTGGTGGCATCAGTATTTTAATTTTTTGGGGACTACAGGTCAAAGAGCATCACTTTTTGTTTGTAACCATTGCTCAGAAATGCAGATGTTACTTAGATTTTACTTTTCCTTCCTGACATTCTTCAGCCCAGGAGTTCAAGAGCAGTGTAGATTAATAGGAGGAGCAGTGTTGCCTTTTGGCACTGGTGCATCAGTTCTCAAACTGCCCTGTTGCATTTCTCCCACCCGAAAGGCTCACAGCAGAATTACCTTCTTACTGCTCTTACTGGGTCTGACCAGCTCCAGCAACCCCTCATTTTTAGGAGTAACTGAGGCTGTCAGGTGTGAGTGGCTGAACATGCAGACAGTCTTAAAGATGATTGAAAACTGGGGCTGTCATGTGAGACCAGGACTTTGTATTTAGTCCCTGTGAAGCTGCCAAGTCCCATAGCAACACTGATGGGTTCATTTCAACCACACTTTTCATCTGGAAACTAGAAAGAGATGGGAATACATGGGCTTTTGGCTTATTTTTAGAAAACCAATGACCTCTTTATTCCTTATTAACAACACAGTGGGATCAGTGTATTTATACCTAAAGGTATTATTATTTTAAGAATCTCTGGAAGGTCTTACTTAATTCCTTGGTAGTTCTGTTTGGTTGGCTGGTAAGAAGGGAAGTTTTACTGTGTCTGAAGCCAGGGTACTGCTTTTGTCTCTAGAAGAAGCTATAGTTGGGACTCAAGCACCTGTGACACCACAATTTGATCTTTCTACCTGCAAGCAGTCCTAAGCAAACATGTGCAGGTGTTAAATCCAGGATCCACCGTGTAATCAGCCAAGGACAGATTTCTTTGCATGTGTCCTGCTTGTTCTGCTGTTTTCTCTAAGCCACATTAGTGGCCCCTGCCCGAGATGGGTGACATCAGGAGGGGCTGTGGTGTGACCCAGGGTGGCTCTTACAGGAAGAGCGGCTTTAGCCTTTTATCTTCTGTTGGAGTGCAATGATTTATACCAGAACTCGACCATGGATTTTGCTGGTTAACTTCATACGTTTCTTGTGCCATTTCACAGGAGTAAGCTGACTTTTATCCAGATATAATACTGTTAAAATCCTTCCTTTTTCTAGGGAGCAGGATCTTCTGTCTCTTAACTTGTAAGGGGGGAACCCCACATTTTTCTTTATGTGCAATACTAGGTGCCTGTTTCAGTCTAGTGACAGCACTGAAATGTTTGTAGCAATGTTAAAGCACATGATGTGTATGTGGCCTTTGTGTTTTGCAGTAACATGGTACTTCTTTTGCTTTTGTTTCCTGAACAGGGAAGAGGACAAGAACATTTTTGATTACTGCAGAGAAAACAACATTGACTACGTAACCAAAGCCATTCAATCAAAAAAAGTGGATGTGAATGTCACAGATGAGGAGGTATGGAGAAAAAAGGGACCATCAATCTTTTATCTGTTTTGTGTATTAATTTAGTGCTACTCCTTTGTAAAATTCCCTGCTTGTGATTGTTTTAACAAGGTACTGCAACAGTTGGACAAACCCTTGGTCATTGAGATAGGGATGATCTATTTGAAAACAGCTTTCCACTGTTTTCCTAATAGTGTGGATGTGCTAACTGTGTTGCTTTAGCATATCAGAAACTTAGTTTCTATGTTATTTTCAGCAATGCCAGCAGCCACACACAGAACAGAATAAGATCTTCTGAATATCTCCCTTTCCCCACTTTGTACCCTAAATGTGATCAAACAGAAGTAGGGAGTGAGGGAAACGCCTTTTTTGACCCATGAACTCTGTTCAGGCTTGAAGTAGGATTTCTACCACACCACCAGCTCTTCCTCATCCCAGGTGGAGGGAAATGATGGACACTGGCTTTCCATCTTCACAAAAACAGTGCCATCATCCAGTCTTTCTCTGCTCACCAAAAAACCCCAAGCAAAAGATGTGTCTAAAAAACTGTGAATTAGCTTGATCCTTTTCTTGGTAAGAGTAAACACCTGGTATGGACAGTTTCCTGTTCATCTTTCAGGAACTGTGGCTGTAGCAGCTTTGTCACCTTGGATTCAATGCTTGCACACTGCCACCTATCCCTGCTGCTGGTCCAGCCTGTGCACAGCTCCTCTTGCCCACTGCCTTCCAGCACATTGTGTTGTAGTGAACAGATGAAGTGCTTAGACATTCATAGACTGAGACGCCACAAATTCAGTTGGGTTCTCCTGTAGCTCTAAGCAGATTTCTGCCCTCTGAGCCATGACAGCCCCGGCTGGGGCTCTGAATGCTGATGGCAGGGCCTTTTATTATTAATCAGGAATTCATGTGAATTAATTTTCAGAGGAGAAGGAGGGAGGGTGTTCATGATCAGGGCTGGAATTTCACATCATAAATTCAATGAACTGAAACTGTCACGTGCCACACAGTCGCTGAAACAGCACTGTTCCTGAGCTCCATCCCTCCTCCTGCCCATCACAGGCTGCAGAAAGAAATGTCCAGGGCAGTCCCAGAGAGTACAGCTGGAGTTCTTTCATTTAAAAAAAACTCATTTTTGGGATCACACGCTTGCAGTGGGGGTGTAATAATGTCATGTCAGCATTGCTTTGTTCCCACTGTCAAGGTGCTCTTTTATAGTGAGCAGCATTCAGAAGCTTGTACCTTCCTGTTCAAGCAACAAATGTGCTTATTTTTGGCCAAAGAAATTTTGGGATTTTTTTTAAAAAATCAAAATATTTTGTGAGGGGTATATGAAATATGTAAACTACATAAACGTTTTAAACCAAATCTGAAAACTGCCAGGTGACACATCCTTCTTGGGAATTATCCACGAGTCCTTGGTATAAAAGAAGTCCTATTTCTAACTAATGGATCTGAGCACATGACTATTATTACAAAATATGAAATTGCTTCATCACAGGTAGGAGCCAAAAACTTCTGTCTACCTGTGAAGGACTCATGGTAGGATTCCCACTAGTGCAAAATTCTCTCATTGATGAAATTCTCACCCATTCAATGATTTTGGTTTACCCCAGCAAATATGAAAATAGGGAAATGAAAACCTTTTTTTTTTTTTTTTTTTGGAAGTGTCTTAGACTGACTCTTACTGGTCCAAAACCCCCCCAAAAGTAGCATACCAAAAGAAATATAGTTATTTCATGGCATGCTAAGGAGCTGGAAGCATTACCAGTATTGTTTGGTATCCAAATGTGTTCTTCCCAGTCTGGAAGGCAGCTTATTTTCCAATATTGTGCAGGTTGATTGAAGTTTTAGAACCCACTTTAGGGTGGGAAAGGCTGAGTAGAGTGAAGTGTGTGCAGGCATAATCTTGTCATTTTTATTAACTATTTTAGTGTTACTGTGTAAACACATCCTGCTGCCTCACCTGGCCTCTGGACATAACTCACACTGTCAATCCTTTGATTTAAATGTCTGTCAATTTAAAATGGCATCAGGGGTACATACAAAGAGTTAACTTGTTATGAAACAAAATCTACTGAGGCACCAAATAGGCTCGTGCTGAGCTGCAAAGACACTCGGCTCAGCCTTTCCTTAGACAATAAAGACTTGGCTGAGGTTGTAGGGTGTTTATTTTTATGGGATGTGTTAGTACTGCATCTAATTGTATCCCCCCATTCTGTGCAAACCTGAAATAAGTCAGCAAAAGGAGGAAAGAAATCAAGAATAAAAATGTAAAGTGGCGATGAGCCAACTTATTCAAAGCAAAAGGATTTCAGAAAGGGCAATGGAAGATTCTGGGGTTTAGACAGATAAACATGGAAACTTCCAAAGCGTAAGAAATAAAGATATTTATGTACATTCAAGGCAGCATACCTGCTAACAGTTTGGATGTAATAAACTTCAATTTAGACTTAAACAAAGATTCTAGTGACAGTAATCATGTACAAGCTTCCATTTACTGTATCTAAATTGCCCAGAGTTCAACAGAATAGCTTGCATTCACTTAAAAGAAGCAGCACAGGCTAAAGCAACCTGTTTTCCTTGCATATGTCAGCAGGACTAATGAAATAAGAAATGGACAGTGGCTGTGAAGTCGCCCCAGGCACATCCTGGGAATGTGGCTCAATTGCTGCCTTTTTGAGAACAGTATTTCTTCAACCTCTAACAAACCAGGAGCTGCTGAAAGGCAGAGACGAGTTGCTTTTGTAATTTGTGCCAAGGTCTCTGGACATTGTAGCTGGATAATTTTTTTTTAGTTGTTGGAGAAATCCCAGTAAACAAACATGTTACCTGTGTGCAATGTTTAAGCCCTTGCCAAAACTTTAATGAAAGGCATCTGACAAGATGCTCACTTAGTCCCCAAGTCCTCATGCTTTTGAGACAGCGAGTGCCAAATCAGTGCCAGCTTGCCAAGGAAAGGACAGGGGAAAAGATGGATTTGAAGTAGGATCACATACTTCTGGATTTACAGGCTTGCTCCCATTAGAAAAACTTCACCAGACGTTTCAGAGCTCTGTAAGTGGTCCAGTTTACCTGTATAATGGCAACAACAGCCATTCCATTCACTGTTTCTCCTGTCACAGGGTAGGGGGATGCAGCCATTCTGTAGAGATCTATCTCTTCTTAATTACTACTAATAAAACACTTTGTACAAGTTAGAGTGGCTCGTTGCTGTACAGCCATTAGAGCTGCAAACATCATGCCTAGAAGTATAGCTTAATATTGTAGCACATCCATTCAGTTTGGCTTTGTTCTCCCCTTTCTGTGCTCTGCCTAATTGATGTGAAAATCATTCCCATCCATTTGTCTGCCGAGACTCGGTATATCGGAGACAAATCCCTGTCCTGTGCTTTGTTTGTGAACACCCTGTGACTTGGAGCTGAGCAAAATTGATGTGCTGTTGGCTTGAGAAACTGCTGCTGGAGCTGGCCAAGCTGGCAGCAGTTAGCCAGGCAGAGCACAGAAGATTTAAGAGGCAGGGTTAGTGCACTGGGGTTATTTTTATGCTTTTTTTTATTAAATACTTCAAAGGCAGGGGAAAATGCATCCTCTCAAGTAACTTCTGCAACAACTGTCGTGTTTGAATTGCAGGGAGGGAGTACCTTGGTGTTTGATTGTGTCTAGTCGATGCCTCACTGCTGCAGTGCTTCCCTACATGAAATCATTTGTGTTGCTTTGAGTCTCTCACTGCTTAATGAAATAGTCATGTGGGAATTGTTTTGGGAAAGCTCAATCTGTGGCTCTTAAGATTTCTGCCATGTTATTTAAACACACAAACACATGTTATATGCTGTGCAGACTCAAGAATTTTGCAACATGCAAAGGTAATGTCCATGCTACAAAGACGTGAACTGTACATTCAGTTTATCTTATCACTAAGGTTTATTTTAAGGAAGACATGAGTGTAGTTTGTAGCTGTATAGCTACCTAAGTAAATTAGGTAGTTAATTTGCTTGAAGCTGTGCAAACAGAAGTGAATATTACCTAGTCTTCACAGAATCATTAAAGTTGCACTGGAGTTCTCCAAAGTCCCTTACACTTTGTGTTGAGGGCGTAGCTGCAAGGCTGCAGATATTTCTTGGGTGGAATGTGTCAGCTGTTTAATAGTGCACAATTGCAATGCAGAGCCATTTAAGGCACTAATTAGAAAATATTGTATCCATTTAGAATTGCAGAGAAAATATATAGGTAAGCAGAGTGTAATTATCCAAAGTGGAATTGGCCCAAGACTCGAAATCCATACTCCTGCAAATAGCACAAGGAGATTTTTAATGACTATGGGTGATCAAGCTTCAGGTTTCTGTCTTGTTCAAAAGACAACATCTGCAGCAGAACCAGTGTCATGGGTAGGACCAGGTGCACAGTGCTGTGGTACCCCTGAGCTGTCAGAATTAACTTGGTTTTCCTTCCTTGGCTCAGCCAGGTCCAGGACCAATAAAATGAGATTCTACGTGTCCAGAGGCAAATGCAAACCAACATATTATAGCCACTAATCTGTAACATGGATTTTGATATAAAGGATAGAATTGCCTTTATTTTATCATGTAATTGCACAATAACTACACTTGTGTAATTACAATATTATTCCTCTACACATATATGAAGAAACTGAAAGTATTTGTTGCTATTGTGCATGTTGTAGATAGTGCTTCTTTCTTTTGACATAACCATCTGTGGCACAAAAAAAGTTGGTGTTTTTCCAACTGAAATCCTAAGTCTTAAGTAATTACCAGTCCAGAGATCAGTTAAGGATGCTAAACATGAATTAAAGATCTTTCCATGTTTATCAATTGTTTTAAATTGTACTCTTTCCCCCTTGTAGACTTCGATAGTGTCGCTGAGTGCAAGAACATTAATCATTAAATGGCCTGTGGATGTCATCAGTGCTTCCATAGAAAGTCACTGTCAGAAAATTCATTGTAATTCAAGGTTAATTAGTGTAACATTAAAATTATGTGTTACAAAAATTAATTACTTGCTGGGTCAAAAAGTGTGCATTTCCTGACTCAAAATCATGTTCCACCTCTGCTGCCCTGCCCAAGAATATCCAGAAGAAGCAGCGTGAGCTTTGATCACAGGTGTCTTCTGCCCCTCCTGCTTTCTGGCACCATGTTCAGGAAATTTGGCTCACAGTTCCCATTAGCAGATAAATGTGTTGCTCACCTTGTTCCCCACTGCTCTGTCAAGAGATTTATAACAAGACATGGGCTAATTTAACTGATTTCATCTGTGGGGGCCTGTGACTGTTTTCTGTGGAATACTGGAAAACAGGTCAGTCTGATGGTGTCACAGCGTGTGGGGGTGTGATTCCTGATTATCTGCAGGGTGATTTCCAAGGAATCCCCTGCAAGTGTGCCACGTGCTGACCTAAACCAGGAGAGACTGATAGGACCAGTAAGTCTGATTTATTAAGTGTTCTTAGTAATCAAAGAAGAAAACCTTCTGTTTCAGACTACTTCGAGCTACCTTTCTCAGGGATCCTAAGCTTTTTCCCATAGCTTTGGCAGGCAGGATGATCTGAACTTCCATTACATCTCCTCCCATGGTGGCAAACAGCTGTAGAAAGGGCCTGGGAAAAAAATCTATGAAGATTTGGGAGTGTCTGGAGTCACAGATGCAGCAGCCCGTGCTGCAGAACTGAAATTCTAGATGATTCCTGCCCAGATGCCTCGTTTTACTCTTCTCTTCCAGCAGAGACAGGACCTGTGGGTTAAGTACTTTGGACTTGCCTGAGGAATGAGCTTTTGGGGACTTGGCATCCAGGTGTCTTAGGCAGCCTTGAAAAATCCTACCCTTCCTGCGTAAGTCAGAGGTGCCAAAATCCCAAATCTATATAAGGAAACAAATCATATCTGGGCTCCTGTGTTTTATGCTTTGCAGCTTTCCCCCTCTAAATTTTTTGCTGACTTGTGGGCTTGATGCTAAATTACTGAAAAATTGAACTATGGGTCACTTTTGATTTTTCTAGCATTATTCTGTATGTCCAAATCACAAGCACTAGTAAGTCGCATACTAATATTATATTCTATATTTATTTTTGTAAATCTGTGCTAATTTGGTTATTGGTGTTCAATACTTAATGGCAAGACTGATCTCCCTGTGGATTTTTGCCTGAGTTTGTTAATTTTCTCCTGGATGTTGCAGGGCCGGGCTCTGCTACACTGGGCATGTGACAGAGGACACAAGGAGCTGGTTTCAGTTCTGTTACAGCACGCTGCTGATGTTAACATCCAGGTAAGAAAGGAACACAGCTATGAATGTGTTTGATGGGTTACAGACCCTCATGAACAAATGTTTTATGTGAAACTGAGTTCTTCCAAAACTCCATAGCAGGTTTTCTCAGGGTGGTTACCACAGAGAAGCTGCTTGGGTCTGGTGAGAGCCCACCTGCAGTGCTGCATCCAGCCCTGGGGTCCCCAGCACAGGAAGGATGTGGACCTGTTGGAGCAAGTCCAGAGGAGGCCACCAAGCTGATCAGAGGGATGGAGCACCTTTCCTGTGAGGAAGGGCTAGGAGACTTGGAATTGTTCAGGCTGGAAAAGAGAAGGCTTCAGAGTGACCTAATTGTGGCCTTTCAGTACCTGAAGGCAGCCTACAAGAAAGATGTAGAGAGACCACAAGGGCCTGGAGTGACAGGACAAGGGAGAATGACTTTAAACTGACAGAGAATAGATTTAGATTGGGTATAGATTAATAGATTTAGATATGGGAAAAAAACTCTTTACTGTGAAAGTGGTGAGGCCCTGGCATAGGGTTGCCCAGAGAAGCTGTGGCTACCCCATCCCCTTCAAGTGTCCAAGGTCAGGTTGGATGGGGCCTGGAGCAACCTGGTCTAGTGGAAGGTGTCCCTGCCTATGGCAGGGGGTTGGAGTGAGGTGATCTTTAATGTCCTTTCTAACCCAAACTATTCTACAATTCTATTGTGAGAACATCCAAAATAACATAATTTGTAGCCATGGTGGTTTGCAGCTGACATGTCTGAGCTTAGGTAGCAGCAGTTTTAGGGTACCTGAATAGACCAGGTTTTGTCCTGCTCTGGTTCAGCAACCTGTTTTTGCATGAGGTTCCTTCCAGCCAGCTCAGGTCTGCTTGTGCACGAGTCAGTGCTCCCAGTTTTATCAGCTTGGTGTAGTTAAGGGCTGACTGGTGTAAATGTGATCTTGTTCTGAAATAATCATCCAACATACTTCTGTCAAGTTATGACTGACTGCTCTTTACCCACATGGCACTTACTGGCTCTGCTCTGCTGCCCAGTTTGGATGTAGAAACACCTCTGCTGACAAAGCTGCAAGTTCTTAGCAGTGACATCTTAGCAGCCTTGAATAAGTGCCTCAGGACCGTGCAAGAGGTGGACCCAAAGCACAGTTTTAATCTGAAGGCTTGTCAGTAGAGCTGTAGTGTTCATAGGCTACAAATACCTGTGTTGGTACTTACACACACATGAAATTGTTGTAAAAAAGTCTGTCTTGTCCTTTCCTGGGTGGAATTGTTGATGGGATGGGTATGAGGAAACACAGTTCTGTGGCAGCTGGTGAGAAAAATTTGTTTATGTTGGATCTTCAGGGTTTCAGTTGTAATGGATTTTATAGGAATTTTTCCTTACGTAGAAGAAGGGCAGTGAAACCAGTACAAATGGTGGGGCTTTGCATGCCCTGTCCATCCTCTTTCAGTCAGAGGTAGTGACAGGAACAACTTTGCATTGGAACTGGGGAGGACTGAGATCAGCCTGTTCCCTTCACCCTGGCATCCCGGAGATGGTTCTTGGTTGTGTCTGTTGGACACTTGTCTCATTCCTTTGGAGGTAAAGTCTGATTTTTAGAAGAAAAGGAAGAAGGGAGAATCTTTTTTTTCCCTAAGCATCAATTTTCTGTTAAATTCTTCCCTTTTTTCTTTTTGATGCATTGCACATTTTCTAACCAGATTATTTTTGGCCAGTAACAAAAGGTTAATAATAGCTGTAAAAAGAAAATCAATCTTTGATATTTTTCCCCCACCGAGGTAGTAAAGGAGAATTTTTTATAAAGGTCTCTGTTTGCACGTAAGGTGTGTTCCCAGAGAAAGCAGACACATTTTTATTCTCAGCCATATATAAATTGCAGTAGCATTTCAAGACTTTGCTACTTAATGTTTATTTATCTTTTTTAATTTTTTTTTTATTTTAACCTTTACCCTGTAAGAATTCACATTCAAAGCAAGAGGCATTTTAAGAGCAACCAGAATGAAAAAGGAGAGGGAGAAACTCTGTCTTCCTAATAGGCCATAAACACTTCAGCACCTGCTATTACACATTACCAAACCAGTGCAGGCTGTAAAGAACAGTGGGTTAGGTGTGAGAGAGTCTCTGGTGACTGAATCTGTTATTTCAGGGCAGTGTGCTCTCAGCAGAGGTTCCCCTCACACCTCTGTTCAAGCATCTTCTACCGTTTTCACCCACCTCTCCAGATCTTCAGGTGTTCTTCTGTCTTGTTCAGTTTTGCAGCATCACCTATATGCAGGCAGCATAAGAAATAAGGAATAAATTAGGGATTATGAGGGTTGTGAGCAGGACAGGAATGTTATAGACCAATTTTTTTTTTAATTGCCTGTGTTTAAGTATGCTTCTAAAAAGTTAGTCAAACAGCATGGCAGATTTATGCTCTCTTCCATTACCTTTTTAATAAATGTTCTCCCATCTTGGCTCTCTTGCTAAAGGATTTAGCTGCCCTAAGCAGACTGTGACAGTGGTGCTCTGATAGGTGATCTGGAGCAAGTCATACCAGTTCACTGTGCCTGCAGATGCACCTTAATCCCTTTTTGCTGCCTTATTTTAGTTATCTTTGTGCTATCTATTGTCAAAATGCTGCAGTTTCTGGATCAAGAGAGTCTGCACTCTTTATTGATAAACAGACAGCTTGGGAGCAGAAGTCTCCTGGCTCTGCTCATTCCTGCAATGTGCTAAAAACTGCTTTAATTCTGGGAATAACTGCACGCCCCTGGACTGCAGTGGTCCAGCCCCTGTGCTTTTTGTTTTCAGCAGTGGTGCTGCAGTTTCCAAAGGGTGGTTCACTAATGTCACTGAAAAGCTGCAGCCATTGAGTTCTTTGATTGTTCATAATTAGCTCTAATAGCACGTCTGAAAAGAGGAGGTAAGCAATTGCCATGGGCCAGGGGATACAAAAAGGCAACAGGCTGCTCTGCTTTGTTGAAAAGGGACATTTGTGTAATTGAATTACCTAAATCTTCAGAGCCAGAGGCCATGTCACAGTGGGTGGTGGGATGGTATTTTGGAGTTCTGCTGAACGTACAGCCTCCTTCCACTGGAACTGTTTGCCTAAAATTGTGTGTATTCACAACATGACAGTAACGAAGGAGCTCAGCAGAATGATTATAATTTCAATTTCTAGCTTTAAAACCTAGGAAGACACAAGTTTTCCTTGCAGAGGATGAGCAACAAGGGAAAACCTTTTTTCCTCTTAGGGGAGAGTTTTTCCTTGCATGGTTTTCTCTGGCCTTGTACAGGAGGTTTTCTGGGGTCAAGGCAGACACTGTGAGCTGTGCAGAACTGCATCCCAACTGCTGTCCCATGGCATCCTCAGCATTCCCTGTGCCAGGAGCAGCAAGCTGGCCAGGTCAGAGACTTTATTTCATAGAATCGTGGGATGGTTTGGGTTGGAAGAGACCTTAAAGATTATCTCTGTCCACAGCTGTCCCTGGTGGTGCAGTGCCAGTGCAGAGGAGACAGCAGAAGTCTCCTGGATGTGAGGTGCTGCTCAAGCAGCTTTCAGAGGAGCTCCTTTAGTGAATCTGGGGGAATGTTTAGGCACAGGGTGCTGCTTCAGAGCTGCTGGGTGGAAGAGTTGTCTTGGGACAGAGTCTAAGTCTGCACAACTCCTTCTGCAAGAGCAAGGCAGGTAAGGTGGCTCAAAAAGGAGGGTTCTGTGCCCTGGTGCCAAGGCCCCGCATGATTGCTCATCCTATGCAGGGTAGAGGGTATATAGTAGGGTTACATATATTTGCCTATACCTACTGCAGATACACAACTTACTAGTGCTGGTTTAAGAAAGATGAAGAACGTCATGGTGTAGTAATTGTCCAATGAGAGAAGAACAAACTGCGTCTCCCACTTGTAACATTAAAACAATACACCACAGACTCTCCTGCTGGACTTGCTGTGGTTGCACTTTGTTCCATTTCTGGGTACTACTTACTCCAAAATAATAATCCATATGTTCAAGGTGTGTCCTTGGGAATGCATGAGGAGCTATCCTGTAGTTGCTGGAGCTCAGCATACTCTGCTAAAGCTTTTCAAGCCTTTCTGGCCATGTGATCAAGTGTTAAATATTGTGAGTCGTAAGTGGAACTGTATCACTTGACACACAGGATAATTAAGGGCTCTGTACATATCTGTGTGCCAGAGCAGCTGAGTTGAAATTGTATCTAAATATTTTATCATTTTTAAACTGCATCATTGTGCAGTTATCAATGTTACAGTAATAATTTTCTATGCTGAAATTTTTCTGTAATTATGAGTAGAAGGATGAAAAAGGCCATAATTATCTTCGGTTTTTATTTGCTGAATTTTCACTTTCCTAGTAAAAGTGCAGATCACTGCACTGAGACTTTAAACTGCTTGCCAGCAGGTTCTCAGTGGTCACACACAGATCCTCAAGAAAGAAACTTGAGACCAAAGCTAAAAGTCATCAGGTTAGGAAATCTGTTACTAGTATATATGTGGATTTTATTTTTATTCATACATACATAGCAGTAATTTTGGTGAAAAGCATCTAGTGTCTGTGCTGTCTGCAGACAACATGGGTGTTTTTTTGGTGCAAGGTTGTACCAATTCGTGCAAGGCTGCCCAGTCATATTTATGCACTGAAGTGATGCTTGCAAGCATATTTTGAGTTACATGGATTTTTTTTCCCTTTTTTTTGTTTTCTAAGACATCTAGAGTAGCAGGAGGAGCATTGTTGTCTCCCCAGGTTGTCTTTTTCCTGTTTCCTTGCTACACTTGTCAAGCAGACAGTGGCTTCCCTTTTCTGTTTGCAGCTAAAACACTGGTGAGTCAGAGGGCTTGTGGAGATGGGAGCATGGAGCAGCCATCCCCTTGTAATACCTTCACTCACATCCTCTTTGGGGACAGAAAAGAAGAAAAAACCTTTTCAAATGAAGACAATACAAACATAATAAATGGCAGGGAGGGTTCATCTCCCTCATGACTCAATCCCTCTCAAACAACATTATTATTGACTGGCCTATTGGTTGCCAAAAAGGAAAATCAATTGTACTAGAAGTAGTTGCTGGGCCACAGATCACGGTACTAACCCAGCGGAGACAGGTTGATTTTTATCAACTATCCAAAGACTAATTTCCACCATTAGCTAAAAATGAAGTGGAAATTATGGATATGTCGAAGATTGCTAAGATTGGTGGTCTGTTGGTTTTGTTTTATTTGTATGTTTTTTCTGTTTTCCTGCCTGACTCTTAAAAGGATTGTGTCTGCATAGGATAAAAAGGAGCAAAGAATAATCAGGCCTGCTTTCCTGCCTGGGTTTTTGTTGGGTTTTTTTTTTCTTTTCAGCCTTGTTCATTTGGATTGCACAGTAAAAATACAAACTGCTTCAATCTTTGCCTTGGGAATTGGGTTTTGCACATATTGCATAGACATTTAAAAATTATTCTGGTCTCAGCAAGTGTGTCCCTTTCCTGCCTTCTGCACCAGATATATATCATGCCCTCATGTTTCTGTGTCTGTAGGGCAATGAGGAAATTGGTGTGGGCATCTTGACTGTTCTGACTGAGGACCAAAGGCTGTATCTGCACATCCTCCACTCCCCACTGACATGGGTGTGTGTCCACACAGCCCTTGCAAACACACTTGTGGGTAGGATGGCACCTGCCAAAGTCCTCTGCTGTTGTGACCATTCTCTAAACCTGGCCAGGACTAAATAGGAAAACTTCTGGGTCTTGTGGCCTTGCAGTTAATGCATCAATTTCCCTGTGAATATAATAAAAGCCTGGCTCATAAAGCCGGGATGGGCCCTGTCCTAGGTGTGATATTGCTGCAAAGTTTAGTGTAGTGACACTCACAGCAAGCACAAAATGTTACAGGTGCTGCTGAACTGACCATTGCTGTGGTAGGGAGGTACTGTGGCAAATGGATGCAGACACTAAACAAAGATGAAAAGCAAAGCAGTGAGAGCAGATTTATTAACCACAATAGTGTCCTTCTTCCCTCAACTATTTCCTGTACCGACCCCTTCTCAATATTCCCATAGTCAGCTTTGTCAAGCAAATCTCCAAAGACTGCAGGATCATACCCCTTCAGTCTTGACACTGTTGCCAATGGGTGTGAAAGCCATTAGCCAGAAGAAAGGAAAGATCTGCTTAGTGACAGAGGGTAGGATTCTACATTAAAGCATTGACATGGTGCCAGTCACACAGTTATTACAAGTGGCACAGCTCCATGTCTCTCTGTGGAATGTAGATTGGCAGCAGGTTGAATGTTAAATGGTCACCACTCAGCAGATGCTGATTTTTACCTACTGGGAGAAAAGTCCCTTTCAGCAGAAACATTTGCAGCTTTAAATACATGCTGGGAAAGGCAGAGATTTATCCCTGATTTGCTCCTCAGCTTCTGAAGGCACCTCAAGCATCATCAACACTAACAGTAGGTTTTACAGATGATGATATGTTTCCTTCTGCTTATGCAGGCTGAGCTTTTTTGCATTGTTTCTCCGCATCTTCCAGCTGGATATGTCCAGTCTTTGTTTCTTCTGCTCCCTGTAGACATGTGAATCATTGCTTCAAGGCTGGTGCAGCAGAGCAGTTGGCACCCTTGCTCAGGCAGTTTGCATGCAGCATTGCCTGCAAAGCAGGCTCCCCATCCAGGAGCACTGCTGCAGGCTCCTGTGTTGTGCAAAACAGGGGTTTGAAAAGTGAAATCCAAGAGCTGGTCCTGAAAAAACTATCAGTGGTCTCTGCTGCTTTACCCTCAAAATCTAAAGCTACTTTTAGGTAACCGCAGGGTTTAAAGCCAGGACTGAAGACAGCAGCACATTTTAGTGGCTTGCTGTGGGATTGTGTGGCTTGTGGGCATCACCTCGTACTGAAGGCTGTGCTATGCAGAGGGAGGCACTTCCCATGGCCAGTGCTGGTGCAGGAATGCAGTCTGGCAGAAGGCACATAGTTTTAGCTCAGAGAGCGTGACCACCCTCTGCATCAGGGAGCCTTGAGCCTGATTCCATTCCTGAGCAGCACATCTCTTTTGTGGTACCAGCTGCCAATGCTCACAGGACTCAGCAGCAGCAGTGAGCTTTGGGGTCAGTGCAGGTGCACTGTGGTGCTGGTGTGAGTTTTGCTGCAGAGGAAAAACAGGGATTTTATGCCCTACTGTCTCCGTATGTCCTTATGGAGGCAGGGAAGAGCCTTACCTTGAATGCCTCCCTGTGAGGACGTGGGATGGTCCCATGCCCCTTGGTCTTGGGGTCATCTTTGAAATAAGCACGTGTTAAAACACTTGTAATTCCTAAAGTCATTGTTGGGAAAGCTTTAGCCCCTCATTAAGGTGTTTAGTTAACTGAGCAAACAGGATACCATTGGCAGCCAAGCTGGTTCTTCAGGTGAACACATCATCTTAGGAATGGTCTCTAATCACCTTAGGAATGGTCTCTAATCACCCTAGGAATGGTCTCTAGCCTTGCCTCATTTCCTATGGCATTGGCTCGCCTCTCCGTGCCAGAGGAACGACCTCTGCCAAGCCATCAGCCACTCTGCTTTGATTCCTAGAACATCATCTTTTGCATTCAGCCCCTTGGAAAAACTTCCCCTGTTTCGAAGGATTTAAATTTTGCCACTCACCTTCTCCCTGAGGACATTTCAATTGGAGGAAGCCTGGCTTTACTTTCCAAGAGGAATTTTGAATTCCTCTGTTGTCAGTAGTTGTCTCTTCCAGTTTGCTCTAAAAAAACAAAACTAAACAAAACTACACACAAAAACCCCCCACCAGTTCCAGGTGGAGCATCTTGAATTTGCAGTCTTTGGTGCAGAGTACTTTAGTTAAGTTTTCCTAAATGAGATTGTTCTAATGCTTTGGATGCTGAGACAATAACTCTTTATGCTTATTTTGGTCAGATTTTAAATAAGGGGTTTGATAATCATAACTGTGTATTGGCTTCATGGATTGTAAGAGGCTAAATAGCACTGAAAATGGCAAAGCTAATTTAGGAGATTCCTGTTTCTCAACTTATGCATGTTACTTCTGCATCCATAAGAACAGTTTCAGTGCAGCGGACTCTCTAGCTCAGTGTCATGTCTCAAGTGGAAGGGAAGAGTGAATGCTTAGGAGACAGAGTAGGGTAAGCATACAGTGATAATTTCATATATTTTCCCAGGGTTTGTGTCTTGGAGGCTTCCTGAACCATTGATATTATTGTTGCGCTCCTGGATTTTTCTTGGATAGATTTCTCTCATCCCTCTTTGGATTCCCAACCTTTTATGCCAGTGGGAGTTGTGTAGTTTAACTGTCCATTTGCTTTGCACTTGCCACAGTCATTTCATGTGAGAGCCCATCATTCTTGTGTAATGAAAAACAGTAATTGTTCCCTCAGTTACCTTTTGTGTCCTGCTTTGGACTTTATTGGCCTCCTTGACTCCCCTTGATCACTTCTCTTTCAGACTGGGAAGTTTTATCTATTTAATCCTACACCACTTGGAAGCTGCTTGGTAACTTTGCTCCTTGTCATTCTTTGAGTCATTTCTACTTCTTCCTTATTTCCTTTCCAATGAAGGGAGCAGCACTTCTCCCAGTGCCTGTAAGTGCAATATGAGCTTCAATGATGCAATATAATGTTTTCCTATTTCTTCTTTTTTTTTTTAGTTTGCCCAGATGCCTCCTTGTTGTTTGCCTTTTATTGACTACCACTGAATACAGCTCTGGATTTAGACTGGAGATTGTTTTTCCACATGTGCATTACTTGGTGTTTATTAGTGCTGAGTTTTGTCTGCAGTTTTCTCACCCTGTCACCCTGAGATCCTTTTGTGGCATTTTACAGGCAGCTTTTGGTTTAATAAACTTGGATGCTTCACTCTGAGCCTGCTAGCCCTGTACACTTGTACGGCTGAACAACTCAAACCCTTGCACAGATCCCTCAGAGCTCCAGTGATCAGCAGTAATTGTGCAAGCTGGTTGTTTATTCCTATTCACTCTCTACTTTTGTAATCAGTTCTCAAGCAGTGCAAAGACCTTCCCTCTTGCTCTGTGACAGCATCATTTAATTGCCTTTGGAGAGAGGGTGTGTCCAAAGGCTTTTGGAAATCCATGTGAACAGGCAAACCCCATAGCAGAAGTCTTGGTGATGCTTGCCTGCATCAGGAAGCAAAGGCTGGTGCCATCCCCCCTCTGCCTGTCACAGAAATACTACTCAGTTGCTCCCTTTTGCAACAAAACAAGTAAGTCCTATCTTGAAGTAACCTTCTAGTTTATCTAACAGACCAACTGGCTCTCCCAGTTTAGGCATTCCACATTAAAATGGGTCTTCCATCCTCTTATGACATGGAGTAAGAGGAGTAAAGGTTTTATATAAAACAAAGGCCTGAACTTACACTAAGTTGTCTGTGCTGTTTGTCCTGAGGTTGGAGTTGGCTGGCTCCAAACTGGGTACCAGCATTGCAGGACTTGGTAAACTTCCATCATCTAAATCCGTTTCTGCTGTTCCAGCCAATTAAACATTAAAATGAGCATGACAAATAAGTGTTCCTTTATGGGTCAATAACTCCCTAGTATGGCTGTGACATGGCTGGCAGATACAATCCATTTCAGTACTGGCCTGGGCAACCCCACATCCTCGGGTATGTAATTGCTTTTATAGGGAAAGGGAAGTAATAAGATAATGCAGCTACCAGGCCCCAACTCACTAGTTAGGAAACTTCTCCTTGCCAATCAAATTCCTTTGGTATTCAACCCATTTTAGGCTCATTCCAAAGGCATTATTGTGGTGTCAGAAAATATCCTGATGGATATGCATTTTCTCCAGTGTTACCTTCTGGAAGACACTTGGTTTTGTCCACAAGCCAATAAACTCTCTGTATAGAGGGCCCTCACTTTATGGCAACAGACAGGCTTCTCTTGTCTCTCTCCCTCCCTTCCTCCTCCCCTATTATATTTTTTTTTTCTCAGCACTATTAGATTATTAAATGCTTAATGACTATTCCATTCCTGCTAACTATACTTTTGATGAGCTGCAGTAATAAAACTTTGTAACAGCAAAGCGTGTGTCTGGTTCCTTTATAGGAAGGGCACATTTGGGGAGCTGAAGTAATGGGGGATAAAACTCAATTAATGAATAGAAATAAAAAGAAGTAAATGAGGTAATCAAACTCAGAGAAATTAGTATTGGCAGGCCCTGAATGATGCTCTTGGATGAACAATCTTTCAAAATCCTTCCTTGTATGCTGCTGCTGTCTCTTTATTTATTATTAAAATAACATGATCCATGAGGCGCTCGGGGTGACTCCTAGCCTAGCTAATTCTAATTAATCCAGTCAGGGAGAGCAGCAGGGTAAGTGGAGCAGTCTATCGGATTGAAATTCATAACTTAATTGAGGTCAAAGTCCCGGGTTGGGAGAACAAAAGTCTTTCGCTGGGACCAGGCAGATCAATAGCAATAAATATCTGGCTTGGATGCAAGTAGCTTATAGTGACGGATTATCTGACACTGGCCAGAGGTCTTGGTCTTGTCAGGGCAGAGTCCTGTGGCATGTACAGTGTAGGGTGACTTTTGCCAGTGTTCCCTCCAAAACCCTGAAGAACCCTTGAAGGACTCATGTGAGCCACAGGAGAAGGATGTCCATAAAGAAGTCCACGTGAGATGTGCCAAAATTTGGATTTGGTTTCTCAAGGTATGGGTGTCTCATTGGTAGCACAAGGGCATGTGTCACATTAGTGCTGATGGAGGCTGGAAGAAGTTGCTCAGGCTTACAGGAACTTGGAGCAAAGTCACAGCTCGTCCAGAGAAAGACCTTTAGGATGGTGGAGAGCTGGGCAGTGGATTGATGAGCTTTATGCCAAGTCTGTATTTATAGTCTGTTTACATAAGAGGAGAGAGGAAGGTTGGAACAGGGAAGTGTAAATAATCATTAAGGTAGGTTTGGAATGTGAGAGAAACCAGCAGAGGCAGATGTGGTGTTGCCTGTTCTCCAGAAAAGCAGCCACTGTCTCTGCTCTGACCTCCAGAGCATTCTTTTCAGAGGAGTTTGCATGTGCAAGTTTGCATGGCTGGTTTCCCAACCCTTGCCCAAGCACAGCATGACTTTGGGTGTTGACTGCAACACTGATCCCTGAACTCCTAAGCCAGGGAAGAAGGCCTGAGGTCTGTGGCCCTGCATTATGCACACAACCTTCCCTGGGAGTGGGTACTGAAATATTCATCAATACCAGCAACTGGAGAAGCTTCTCTGAACTTTTAAATAAGCAGGTACTTCAGCTGAAGTTCAGTACTAAGATGCAATCTTCACCCAGCCTGTTACTAATGCAATGTTTATGCAGATTTGACTGTTCTGCTCGTATCCTCTTTGCAGAGGACAAATACTGCTGTGGTCAGCATTCGATTCATCCCTGATGTATGTTGTTCTGCCAATGCACTTCAACACAGCTTGGAAGAGAGATGGAAACCGCAGCTTGGACGCAGCCAGTGACTTAGTTTGACATACCTGCTCCTCCCATTAACACTGCATAAGTCTAAAGCATCTGTTCATGTNGGTTGGGGGAAGTGCCATGTTTGTGAGGTTGGCTAGTAGCCATCATGTTGCTATAAGGGGTAGGAGGTTGAGTGATGTATCTTGTTATAGATAAAAACTAGCAGAAAAATCCTATTCACCACTTAACAGTAAGACGTTTGTGAGCAACACATGTCCTGAATGTACAGAACTTTGAGATGGTTATTTCTTTTTTAGCTTGCCCTATGGCTCTGTTGAGGTTTAGGAGAAAAATAAATGAAAACATGAATATTACCATTTTTTCTCTTCGTGGAGCCACACCTGTGATGCAGACCTGCTGTATGAAATTTTCAGAACCAGCATATCTTTCAAGTGCTTTGGCTAAACTTTGGGTCATCCCACCTGGTAGTGGTGGTAGATTGGTTTTATTTGTTAGTAAGAGAATTCACTTTTTTTTCAGCTGAGAGAAATAATAGGATCTGTCCTTTTAAAGCTGGGTTTCCACAGTTATATATGTTATTAAAAAACATAGCAGTAGATGCCCAGATCTGTAGAATCCCTGTGGATTCAGTGAAGAAATTCCCTTCATAGCTCTTTTCAGAATCAAGTTCAGGTTTCTAATTCTCCAGTTTTGCTACAGAATCCCAGCGTGACCTTGAACAAGTCACTTGATTTCTTTCTGCCGTGGTTTCCCATTTGGGAAATGGTGGGGCAAATAATCGTTTTTTATCTCATGGATATAACAAGATTATAAAAATATGGTACTTTTAAGAACCTTAGAAAACTGATGAAATGAAATTAAACAGGACTTGCAGTCTGGATAAAATGAGATGAAACAAGCATGAAACTATTAGTGAAAGAAATGTTTCTTTATCTTCTACAAATAAAAATGCAAAGTGATTAAGTGGGTCTTTTCTAGATATTAGCAATAGCAGCTCTAGCCAGCTGACTTCTACCACCCTTGTAAATTAATTTATGGGGTACAGTCCTGAATTTAGTGTGCACACAATAAATACCCCTAAAAATGTTGTCACCTTCCCTGATGCATGATGTTACTGCCACCATAGTACTGCAATTACTTGCCCTGCAGATAAAAAGTGGCTGCTCTAAATGAGCACAATGGTTTGCAAATGTCTTTTAACTGATTTTTTTTTTTACCCTAGTGTTATTTCCTTCCTTTACTGTACAACCAGCAGTATTGTTGTGAAGCAGGGGAAAGGATGGGAATAGCATTAAAAGTTATTCTTATGCAGGACTGATTTGGGGGTCTTGACATGTGCTTGG
>VYZS01037915.1:31905-53650 GCA_013400695.1 Neodrepanis coruscans
ATGCTGACCGACAGACGTAAATTGCTCCACCCTACCCATTTCCCTCCTTAATTCTTTCATGCTAATGGAGCTGATGGGGATGTTGACTGCACAGACAGAGAGAGAGAGAGAGAGAGAGAGAGTGAGAGAGGATGGAAATAAAAGGGACTGTTCCAGCCTCGTGCAAACCTTTCCCTTTGGTGAAATGCTCTGAGTGTCACAGCTGCACTAACTGTGCTGTGATCTTTGTTGCCATTAAGCTGATTATATGCACTGAAGGATTCATCCAACTAATCCCACAATGCTGCAACTGGTTGCTTTATATTTAAGCACAATTTTTATGTCTTTTCTAAGAAATAAAAGTCAGTTCACTGGACTCTCAAAATGCGTCAGGCTGTTACAGGGACACACTTTTTTATGTTTGGTTAATACAGGAAAATAGGACAAGTTAATGGGCTCCACACATGGACACTTCACACGCACACTTAGTTTGGGCACACATTAGGATTTGGGAGAATCTGGTGTACCTTTGGGTCGATGTGCTGGGAAGGTGCTGTAGATCACTCTACCTTTGGCACTGCTTCATTTTGTGGTTTGCCTGGGTGGCCATACCATAAAGGCAGCAGCTCTGCATCTAAGAGTGACTGTAATGAGGGCGATTTGGACAGGTTGGATTGATTTAATTGATTTAATAATCAATTTAAATCTAGTTCTTGGTTGTTTTTCTAAGGAAAAGTTGATTTTCTTGGGTTAGTAGTCATTAAAATATGTTCATTTGCAGCTAAATATAGCCTTTATAGTAAATTTAGTTCTTTGTTTGCTAATCAGATACACAATGACTGTCCATGTTTTCTTAATTATGTAGTTTAACCTAATCTATTCACATTCTTAATTTTTGCATTTCAATCAGGATAGAAAACAGCAAATGAAACATTCCTTCTCTGTTAGACTATTAGTAGTTATGTTTTGTCTTGTCTTGTGCCCAGGCACATTTGAGTGGAATTAAAATTTAATTTTTAGAAGTTTTCACAAGGAAATTTTGAAATGCTTCTTAAAAATAAATGAAAATCACATCATGAATATGATGGGATCAGTTTTGAAGGGGAAAAACTAAACAGAATTTTCTTTGTATCTATGAATAACATACTACTTACAGGAGACAATGTCTGGCACATTGAAGTAGTCAGCTTTCCTCCTCAAGTTTTGTTAACAAAATCAAAGATTTTAGGAGTAAAAGGAAGGAGCAACTGGAGAAAGGCTAGGACCAAACATAGGCTTTAATTCTGTAATTAAGCATTCAGTGCTTGATAAAGTTTTATCTTCCTTTTTCATGCTGTTGTCTCACCTTGGAGACTTTGGGCTGGACTTTGACTGCCTGAGCAGCACATTCCCACATTCCAGGCCAACTGAGAGGGCAAAGAACATACTGTGCATTCAGCAACATAAATTACAGAGGAGTGTGCCTAAAGCCTTGCCATGATTTTCCTGCAGGGTTCTGCAGGATTCTCCTAATTTCTTGTCTTCCAAAAGCTGTTCCTTCAGATTTAATGTGTGTTCATCACTCGGATACTTTAACTTGTTACAGTTCCCCCGTTCTACAGGCACAGCTGTCATATACAAAAGTATATGGTCACTATTTCTGTGTCCTCATGATTTTAAAGCTATTAGATCTGTTGTCTAGTACTTACTTTTTATCCACTAGTAGTCCAAAGCTGATCCAATAGCTCATCAAAGAATGGTTAGAGAGTGACTTACCTGCTCAGTGGTTTGACTTTAGAAAGTAGAAAGCAGCTGTATGCTGCTTGAAAACACGCATCTTTTCTCATTGATTTGTAGGAATTGTATTCTGTTGGACCATCAATTTGGGTACCCTGACTTTGGATATATTAGGGAAGTATTTTTTATTTTATCAGGGAAAAAAAGGCATTGAATTTCATCCCTCCTAAGCAGTGATTATACCCAACATTCTTTGGTTTCGTAGGAGCTTCCAAATAAAGAATTGCTTCACAATTCCAGGTACAACTTCTTGTATAAACTTCAAGGTCCAAATAGAACTTATGGAACAAATTATATTAATTCCTTTTGGATTTTTGTCTTTCATACTTAATTGTTTCATTGGCCAAGACTTGTAAAGCTGCCTGCAAGGGGTCCTCAGTAGAAGAGGAAGAAGACTGAAGATAACCATCCAGAAGGCAGGTGCCAGCCCAGTCATGGTGGGCTCTGTAGCAGCTGAGAGTCTCAGTTCTCAGCTTACATTTTTCGACTTCAGTGTTTACTTCCTGTAGTAGTAAATGAAGGCTTAAGTGAAGACATTTTAGGAGAAGAGGGATCTCTACTGTGGAAAAGGACAGTGTGTCCTGATAGTCACAACGTAGCACTGGGAGCTCAGCATCCTGAAACTAATCCTGGCTGTGGGCTGTGTTCCTCGTTTGTCCTTGAGCAAGTCAGACAGTGAGTTTTTTTGTGTGTCTCAGTTTCTGCAACTAACATGGGAATACTATGTGCATATATCCCTGGGTCTTGCCTAGATTAGTAAATCAATATTTGTAAAGTAAGGCTTGATAAATGCTAACTGTATTAACACGTGTGCTTGAACCTTGGGCAGAACTTTGGGAGTGTGCCTGCATTTGTGCTGTGTGAGTGGATAAGGTACGTGGGGGCTCTGGGTTGGGGTGGTCAGCAGTGAGAGAGACAGGTTTGGGTCATTTTCTTCCTCCCAAGGGACTGCCTGTAGCACATATCTGCAAGAAGGTCTTGAATACAACTTTTCCACTTAACATGCTCCCCCATCACCCACTGTCAGCAATGAGATTAAATTCTGTGCGACTGCAGAGGACGTTGCATGATTAAAATCCTCTTTTAGAAATTAATATGTACCAGCGCTCCACAGTACTGTGCCTCCTCTCAGAGAAGGGTATTGTCTCCTGAGTACTCAAGGTGTGAAAAGCCACCCAGGGAAGCTGTCTATCTTTGAATTTTATGCTGTTGCACAGTTGCTCCAGTGACAGCTACAACTGCATAAAAAAATCATAGGGACTTGGGGACTTCTTCCTTCACAGGGTCATGAGATGTGGGGTGAGTTTTGCAGAACAATTAATAGAATAGAAAAAGGAGTATGGGAACTAGAAGTCCTGCTTACAGGACTTCAAAGTCTGTAGGAAGTTTGTCTTAGAAAAAGTTTCCTGAGGGAGAAGGGTGCTCAAAGTCAATATTCACCTGTTCTCCTTAGGAAACTTCTCTCATAACTGAGTGTACTGGAAAAGGAAAACAAACAAAACTTTGTCCCCAGATATTGCCCAGCTTTGCCTTACCTTGCTGCCTGTATCCGCCCAGAGAAATACAGTAATCAGTGCATTCATAGATCCAAACTGAGCCTTCCTTAGGCATCAGACATTGATGCAGCCCTCAGCAGGGCTTTATATTACCTAAACTTTATGCAGGGACAGTGCATTTGGAACAAACTGGGGCTCTTGAGCCATCATTCCCATTCTGCTTTAGGTGCTGGGAGACTTTGTGGCACAAGCAGGAGGTGAAGTAGGGCAAATTATCCTTGATGGAATGATGGCTTTCTGGAGGAGCTTTTCTGGCTGCAGCTGATAGTTGAATATACATGTTTAGCATGTCTAAGAAGCTTCCTGTTGCTTTGAGGATTGCTGCAGCAGAAGTGGTTGACATCCTTGGTGGCTGTAGCACAAAACAGCCAATTTTAGCCCATCCCAGAGGTGTTCCCTGTTAATAGACACCTAGATGTGATTCTTGTTAGTATGAACTATCCACCAAATAAGAAAGTTACCTCATGGGGCTGGTGTTCACTGAGTTCCCCTGCACCTGCAGGGACATTCCTGGGGTTTGCCCTACCAGACTCTATCTCTCCTCATTAGAAGCTCTCCTACCCCAGCTGGAATAGAAAGGGAAAATAGCAATTGTGCCTTTTTTACAGCAGTTCATACTTTGTTTTAGAGCTGGCTTAGTGGAAACTGAAGGATGTTCTCTGGTTTCTTCAGGGCTTCTTCTGCTGCACGAGATTGTTTTAGGTCAGTGTTAGTAGATGGGAGTCAGTGTGGAGGATGTTGGTCTATTCCCCTTTATCATTCTTTTATGGTACGTGTAGAAAGCTTTGAGACTACTTGTTCATTTAAAAAGGAAGGAGGAGAACTCATATTCTTTAAAGAAAGGACTTGGTTTTATCTGTTATTTTTTTTCTAGCATATTTAGAAGCTCATAAAAACAGAGGTAAGAAATCTCATTTAGTGGGATGATTTTTCATTTCAGAGTGTGTAAAACTGGCTTTATTTGCTGTAACTGTTTGTCTGGCATTTGACTTTAAATTTGAGTTTAAAATGCTGTTGTTAAAGCACTGCCTTCAGACAGCATTTCCAGTCCTGTTGCCAAGGCTTTCAAAGAAGATTTCCTGTGAAATTAGGTTTTACCAGGTTAGACTTTCCTGGCTTTTTCCAACCTGGAGAAAAAGACAAGAACTTCTTAAGACGTATTTAAAAAACATAAAGGATGCAATGTTTTTCTTCCCCTCATCAATAAAACTGAACTTTTAAAATATTGATCTTTTTCTGGACTGTTTTTCCTGCCAGTCTCCCATTGTGTTTGATTCTTCTTTGCCCTAAATTCTACAGCAGACTCCGAAGGATTCCAGGGACATGGGTTTTTTTCAGATCCATTGGTGTAACTTATTTTTGTGCTTCAAGCAGCCTGGTTCTGTCCCTCACTTTCCTAATTTTCTACAAGATCACAGGCTGGGAAATGAGGAAAACCCTGAGTCCTTTTTACATGTCTGGATGTGAAACACTTGCTGGAAGGAAGCATTGATGTACTTTTATTTATCCCTCCGAAGTACTTATTCCCTGTTTTTATTCCCTGTCTGATAGGCTCTTTGGAATCAGATGCAATTTGGGAATTGTACATGGTGGCTTTAAGGTGGCATGGTGGCATGTGTTTTTTCGGCTGTACTTTTACAGGTGGGGAAACTGAGGCAGAGGGTTTGTCCATTCTCTGTGACAGAACTCCTCCCCACACTGTGCTTTCCCTGTCTCTCTAGGGAAGATGGGCCTGAGATAAGACTCTGATACTTTTGCCACAGGGACTGGATTTTATGTTAGACTGGATTTGTGCTTACTGCTTCGTGTTCTGAGGGTTCATTTCTGCCAAAGCCTTTCCCTGGCTGCTGGCAGGCTCCTGGTTTCCAAGAGCTCAGTCCCACTTTTCCTTCAGAAAAGAGAGGATCTGGGGGAATTTATAAGAACGCTAGCTCAACGCAGACACGTGGTTTCCAAAATTGAATCTGGCTTTCCACAGCTTTTAGCAGAAGGGTTGATTTGGGTCAAAATTAATGCAAATACTTGTGTAGACCATTTAATGTTTAGTTTATGGACCTGTTAAGGCAGCAGGATAATCCCTTTAGATTACCCATGTAATTCCTAGTGAATATTTATTTTAAAGTGACTTCAGTGCCCTTAGTCATTAGCGAAGGTTAGTAATGCCTCTCACAGCTGCCAGGCTCAATGCATTTGTCAATGGGAGGGTTTCTCCTTTTGTTCCCTTTTTTTTTTNTCAGATGCAATTTGGGAATTGTACATGGTGGCTTTAAGGTGGCATGGTGGCATGTGTTTTTTCGGCTGTACTTTTACAGGTGGGGAAACTGAGGCAGAGGGTTTGTCCATTCTCTGTGACAGAACTCCTCCCCACACTGTGCTTTCCCTGTCTCTCTAGGGAAGATGGGCCTGAGATAAGACTCTGATACTTTTGCCACAGGGACTGGATTTTATGTTAGACTGGATTTGTGCTTACTGCTTCGTGTTCTGAGGGTTCATTTCTGCCAAAGCCTTTCCCTGGCTGCTGGCAGGCTCCTGGTTTCCAAGAGCTCAGTCCCACTTTTCCTTCAGAAAAGAGAGGATCTGGGGGAATTTATAAGAACGCTAGCTCAACGCAGACACGTGGTTTCCAAAATTGAATCTGGCTTTCCACAGCTTTTAGCAGAAGGGTTGATTTGGGTCAAAATTAATGCAAATACTTGTGTAGACCATTTAATGTTTAGTTTATGGACCTGTTAAGGCAGCAGGATAATCCCTTTAGATTACCCATGTAATTCCTAGTGAATATTTATTTTAAAGTGACTTCAGTGCCCTTAGTCATTAGCGAAGGTTAGTAATGCCTCTCACAGCTGCCAGGCTCAATGCATTTGTCAATGGGAGGGTTTCTCCTTTTGTTCCCTTTCTTTTTTTCCTGGTTTGTTTGTTTTTGAACATTTCTCCAACTCTTGCTGACTTAATCCCATGAGCTCACCTCTAATCACAAGGAAGCATCTGAGCTGCCTTTGCCGTGCTGACTTCCACTTGAGCAAGGCTAAGGAGGATGCCTAATCCTGGGCTTTTCTCCTGCTGTCTGCCGAGGGTGTTGGGTGCACAGGCTGCGTGGGCTGTGGGGGAGGCTGGAATATGCTGTGGGTTCAAGGACACGCTCCCGCTTTAATGTGCGCAGACATGCTCCCGCTCGCTCTCTGATTGGCAAGGTTAACTCAGAGAGGCTGCAGCTTTTTAAACTGATTTGATTAGACCCACTACTTTATCCCATTCCCTCCCCCACCACTTGGCCCACCACCTCCTGATCCTTTTAACACAGCCCTTGGTCCAATAACCAGCCAGTCTGATTTTTATTTTTTTTTCACCCCCTTTTTCCGATTTTCATGCTGAATTTTGACATTTTGTAAAATAGGTTGTGCAGCTCAGGAGGCAGTGTCTTAGTCTCAGGGCTGCATTTTATTGAGACTGATAGAGAGGCTGGGATGTGCCTCCTCTTCCTCACTCTGCTCAGCTCTGCACCTTTCCCAGCTTTTGGTGAACATGTGTGAATTCAGGAATATGAGGCTGAGGGCTGATGTACCCCAGCCTGGAGACTCATTGCCCTCCAGTTCCTCTTTTCTCTGCAAAATCAGGGCTGGGGAGAATTACATAGTCATCCCAAAATTACTTGTCACCCCCCAGTCCTCTTCCACTGTGAAATGACATGTCCACTGTCCGCAAAAAGAAACGTGGACAGCAGGGAGAGAGAATCCACACATCCTGTAGGAGCAAAATGGTGAATTTTAGTAGCAAACGTTGCTAGCTGGGATTACTTTGGGAGATCAGATCTCTTGTAGCTTCCAGGCTGGCTGAGAAGTGGGATGGGCTTGGAGGGGCCACGAGAAGCTGTTTTGGCAATAATGCCCACAGCCCTTGGGACAGCAATGTTGGAGTGGGCACCAGCCCAGCCTTCAAAGGGTCTGTGGCCCTGTTGCCATCTTTAGCTGTCATGCTTTAGCACATTGTGTGCTGCCAGTTTGCAATCCTGGGCTCTGCCTCTGGGATGCAGCTTATGTTTGTCATATTAAATATCCATGGGGAATTTGGAGCCGTGTGTACATAAGTGTCTCTTGCCAAGTCTCTCTAGTCTTCCTGTAAATAAATACATAAAGCCTATAAATTACAGACTCTCCCCAAAGCAGAGAACCCCAACTCACAAATCACTAGAAAATGACCAGCACTGCTGAAATTCTGGGAATCCTGGACTGGTCCAGGATGAAGCTGCATCTCAGCTTGTTACCACTTGCCTATTTGTTCACCAGATCTGGTCTGAAGTGGTGTAGGCTAGTTGGGGAGCTCAGTGCTGGTAGGGTCAAAATCCAGTGACCAGGACCAACCCTATGGAGTCACCGTGGTGAAACAGCACAGAATATAGACAATCCCCTACACACAATGTATTAAACCTTGACATACTGCATTACTTAAGGGGTCTCAGGGAAAATTAAAACCCTTTTGACTGGGTTTTGCAGTGCAGGGAAAATTTTAGTGATGTTTAAAAGGTTTCTCTTGTGTTCCTCTAATGGGATAAATAAAAAAAGGCTTGTTTTAGGCCAGCAAATGGGGGGACAATCCAATTTCCCTGATTCCATCAAGACACTCTTAAAGCATTAGCTTGTGCAGTTTTAAAAAAACCCACAACAGACTGACCCCTTTGCCTGATGGCTTTGAAAAGTGTCCTGATGTGGAGGTATTTATCCTACACCACATGCTTCATCGAGGCACTTCAGCAGCACTCCAAAATACACTCTCTTTGTTATTAAACTATTTAGGAGAACAGCATGCACAGGAGGAAACACAAACACCAGTTTATTATTTACTGCAGCCATCCACACTGGGGCTGTGCTCAGAGATTAATGTGCGATGACATGCTCTTTAAATTCGGTACTTGGAAGGGAAAAAAGATGGCATTAAGTAGGAACATTTCTGATGAAAGACTGAAACCTGAGCATGCCCTTAACTTTATGTTTTTAGGCATAGTTTTGCCTCAATCTAAATAAAGATTCCCTTGTGGAATGTTATATTTGCAGTCTGTTTCCATCAGTCAGAAAGATTAATGTATCAACACTTATTCCAGAGGGGCTCTGGGGATTGATAATGGGAGATAGGAAGCCTTTCACCTCGAGGTCACTGGTTCAGCTCTGCCCCACGTCGGCTGCCACCACCAGTACCTGCCATCTGCTCCTCCCCAGTGTGGAGTGGGCTGGGCCCAGTTCTGGGTCCAGCTGGTCCCAGCGGGCTCCCTGGGCTGCTTTAGCGGAAATGGGATGGACCTGCCCAGCTCAGCCCCAGATGTGACGGCAGCCCCAGCCCTTGGCTTGGACTGAGCACCACCAGGGAACTTGACCTTCTGCCACGCTTGTACAGCCCATGAATGGTGAACCTGTTATCCCTGCCCTGTGCAGAATAATTCATTTAAAGAGCAGGACATCCCTGAACGTAAATCTGTCTGTTATAAAGTTGGCTGTGGTTTTCCCTGGTTGCCTCCAGCTCCTGCTGAATTTCATTAGAAACACCTCTATTATACAGCACAAGGAGAGGGAGCAAGTGCTGCCTCTAGACTTTGAAAGAGCCCTTTAAAGTGAAGATCAATTTTGCATCTCACTAAATAAGTAATGACAGACCAAACTGCAAGTACTTAGTTCAGCTGTATTTTAATAGCATTGTGGCTCCATCGAGAAATTCCAGTTACTGATGTAGTTTGATGTCCTGAGGCAGTTTTCTCCAGACATTTTTCCTTTTTTTTCTCCAGTATTGGCACTTCATTAATAGCTGTTTGGAAACCTGACTGTCTGTGAATAAGCAGTACCAATAAACCTTTTCCCTCACTATTTATTTCTCCTTTCTTCCATTGGGAAACAGCCCCAATGATCATAGACTGAATTTTCAGAGTCTGATGTGTAGTTGTACTTGGTGGTGGATGAGCAAATGAAAGAGCAGTTTCAAGCCTTATAAAGTAACAAATGGTAAATCAGCTACTAATACAATTCAAAGAGGCTGCTAAAAGGCTGCTGGATGTCACAAAAACAGCAACTCCTTTGAGGTGATGAGACGGGAGCTTCTTAAGTCAACACGTGCAGTTGGCTTCTCCCTGGCAATGGTCCACCTCGGAGCAGGATCCAGGCTCTGATGCCTTCCCCCTCTGGCAGACGGCTGCGAGTGTGCAAACGTCCTTTCTAATTCCAGATTAGCCACAAAGAGAAGTCCTTATCCTTTAGAAACAGTGCTTGGGAAGGAAAGGCTGTCTGGAGACCACAGGGCACGGCACTACCCTGAGGTGCTTTGAGATGTCTGAGCAAGGTTCCTGACATTGGGTTTCTCTGAAGGATGGGGGGAAAAAGAAATGTGCCATTTAAGCTGAGGGCCATGGGCCACTGTAAGTCAGCTCCCCTGCTAGTCCAGGCCTCTCCAGGCTTGGCTTAATAAAATCCAGACTCATTTAATGAGTTCAGAGGATGGTTCAGAATATCTCAACATGGAAAGTGCTGATTTTGCACACTGAGCCGAGGAAGTTTTATGGAACCAAAACAGAGTCTCCAGAGTTTTTATCCTCACTGACTTAAAAGAGAAAAAGTTCCCTAGGCCATTATCAGCACCTGTGCTCCTCCTGCAGCACATTGTGGGTTCACTTTTATTGCAACCATGCCTGTCACTGTCACAGTGTCACAATGTCTCTGACAATGCTCCAGCACTGCCATGGGATTCTTGGGCAGTTCAGCTGACCCTGCCTTTGCCCAAATCAGGGGAATCAAACTCAGACAGGCACTGCCTTAGCCCACACAGGGGTGGTTTTGGATTTCTTCCTTTCTAATGGTTACTTGGTTGTTGGCTTTAAATGACAGTTTATACAAAGAGGATGCCCTGAAATTCAGCGTGGCAGCATTGTGGCCATTACAGTTGACAATTAAAAGTGTAACATCTCCTCGGCCACCCAGGGCTGCAGGTTCAAGCCTGCAGAGGAAAAGAGGTTACTTCCAAAGCCCTGAATCCCTTTAAATAAATATCAGCCAGCATTTGCCTGCAGTCAGCAAGGACTGAGGTGAACCAAGCAGTGGCAGCAGTGCTCTCGACTCCCTCTGCCTCCTGTCCAGCCTGCTAAATTTAGCAGCCTAATCAAGCTTCCTTCTCTCTCTTTAATCAAGTGGAACAAGTGGCATGTTGACTTGCTGGTTGGTGCTGGATCCCATGCTGCTCTCAGCATTTCCAGCCCCTCAGTGGTACCCAGGGCAGCCATATGTGGGGGAGCAGCACGTCTGATGGGCCACTGAGGCAGTGCTTCCTCTTAATCTCTCTGCTCCCACCCACACGTGCTGTCCTGATATCCGACAGCCGGTCCCACGCGGGCACGGGGCCAGCAGTGACTTTACAGGCTTTGTGGCAGAGATTATTTAAAGGAGATTAACCCTTCTAAACCCCTTAGATTTTAATTATTTCTGTATGTATTTATAAAACCTGCAGTCTGCTAGTTCCAGGGCACAACTGCCCCAGTCCCCATCCTTAACCTGGATTTGTGAATATACAATGCAGCCATATTACAGGACAGGGGCTGGGCTGGACAGGGCTCACTGGACTTTATTGCCATTCTGATACAATTCACATCTGGGATGAAAATGAAACATTATGGTTTCAAATTGTAAAAAGAGCTAATAATTTGAATTACTTTAAAATACCAACAGGGCATTAATTGAATTGTTGAGTCGATGCGGCGTCTCTCGCTAATTATTTTGATTGGAGCAGCTCTTTCATTAATGCTGTTGCCTGCCCACTGCCCATGTTGTGAACATGGAACTCCTTGTGTCTCTCTCTAGGGTTGATGTGCTGAAAGCTGGGAGAGGGAATTGCCTGTTTCTTTCATTCAGTCTCCCAGCAAGTTTTTTATGTGTATAATAATGTGAGATCATGAAGTCTGGAAAACTGTCATGGCAAGCAGGTACTGATAGAAGGAGGGGAAAAAAGGGTGTGCACTTCTATCCTTTCATGCTTTCTCTCCTATTGGTCATGTTAATTAGTGCTGGGCTAATTAGTTTGTTAGAGTTAAGGAGTGATAGAATGTTTCTGCTCTGTGCATGAGCTGTAAAATCTAATTGAAATTGGAAAATGCCTTATTTCTGCTTCACAGAACAACCTGGCTTATCTCAGGCAATGCACACCTTGCAGTCTTTAAATGTATATGGAATCACAGAATCCTGGAATGGTTTGGATTGGAAGGGACATTAAAGAACATCTTGTTCTACCCCCTGCTGTAAGCAGGGACACCTCCCACTACACCAGGTTGCTCCAAGTCTCATACAGCATGGCCTTGGACACTTCCAGGGATGGGCAGCCACAGCTTCTCTGGGAAACCTGTGCCAGAGTCTGACCACCCTCCCAGTAACGCCCTCCCATGTCTGCCTGCTTTGTAAATGCAGTTATAAAAGGTGGCTGTTGGAAGGAAACAAACCCCACAGCATTAGGGACACAAATGATCCGAGAAAAAAATGGCTGATTTTGAATGCATTTCTTAAAATTAGATGCTTTTCTATTTATTCTTGTCTCCAGAGCAAGGAAATAAACACAGACAGTGCCAAAGAGTCCATAAATAAATTTTGTTCTTGGAGAATCTCTTTAATATGCACACGGTCCTGCTTCTTAGTAGTGAACATTTGACCAGTAGCAATTAATTTCTTATCACAGTCTTTCTATGAGGTAAGAAAACATTAGTGTCTCCATTAGGAGGTGGAGAACAGGAGCTCTCCCAGAGCAAATGATGTGCCCAGCTTCATTCCCTCGCCCCTGGGCTTGCCAAGAGCTCCTGGAGTGAGAGGGCATTGCAGGGATGCCTCTCCTGCAGCGTGGCTGGTGCTCTTCTCCAGGCAGATCTGTCCTCCTGATCAAATGATAGACTAGGAAAACGTTCAATATCTGTATATTTTGGGATAAATGTTGCTAAGCTAATGAATTTTCAGCAACTTACTGTGAAGCATACAGTATTTCCTTTAATGGCAAGTGGGAAAAGAGAGAAGAAAAAATAATAAAGGTCTCTGGTATAAATCTCTGTGCAGAAAGGATGAAAAGAGGGTTTCTTACTAAACCGACCTTAAGGAAGACAGTGTGTGATCTCATGGCATGCAGATGATTAGGCAGAGTATCCCAAAGGTTAATATATCTTTTCTCATTAAAATGGGCAGCATCTCCAGCTGAAAGTGCCGAACTCGTGCCTCCAGCCCTGGGGAGGGGGAACGGGAAAGCAAAGGGTTAAATTTCGGGGCTGTAGAAGCAGATTGTGTTTTCCTTCTATGATGTGGGCTGACAAGACATCAGTATTCTATTCATCTGTTGGGAATTAGGCTGTTAATCCAATCAATGACTCTTGAGCTAGCTGCAGCCTGCCTCCCCACTGGGGAACAATCGGATCAGACGGGAGATTGTTTAAGAGCACAGAGCGGGTCCCGGTGTCAGGCGGAATTTCCAAGCGTTCCCTAGTGAATTGGGGATGGGAAAGCTGTCTCAGCCCATTTATCCTGCCCCTTAAATAACCAGGTATCTGCCTCAGCCACACTAAAGTGATAAAGCAGTACAGGAGTGACTAACTTTTACGTGAGGAGGGGACAGGGAAGCACCCTGAGAAGAGAGATTTTAGGATCTTGCCCTTAGGAATATCATCCTGTTCACATCCTGGGATCGTGTTTGCATAGTTAGTCGGAGGCTGGCTCAGCTGCAGCTCTTGTGACACTTGTTACAGCTTTAGTCATTGACTTTTCCAAACACATTTTTGATCCCTGCAGCTTCCTGGCAGCTTTTCTATTGCAGCAACACACTTGTTTGATGACCAACAAGATGCCTGATGCTGGAAGTGACAGGCAGTAGCAAATATTCTTTGGATAACCTATAAATATGTCCAGGCACACAGCTGTGCACAAAGTGCTGGCTGCAAAACAGGATGGAAATGCTCAACAGCAGAACAGCCCTGAGAGTTTCAGTGTCACTGCATGAGCGGCTGCGTAGATTCAGAAATCAGTTTGTTCTGCAATTAAAGACAGCCATGTCTGCATTGGAATATTGAGAGCCTGTATCTGTGCCAGCAGAACTACATGCTGATCATAGTAGATGTGATAAATCCCACTGAAATTGCACTTGGAAATTTAGGTACAGCACCAGTTGGAAACTAGGGCGATGAGGGATTAGTGTAACCCTGGCACACTGAACTCCTCGGGCCGGGGGCGTTTGGGTGCATTAGCAGATGCAGGCTTCGGGAGGGAGCCAGTGGTAGTTAGTTCCTGGGCATCCTGTTCTCTCTGAGCTTTCTTACATCTGCTTTTAACAACAGCTTTTCGAGTGAAGTCTCCTCTAAATTAGTGCTCCCAAATGAACCGTGAGTATGAGCTCCGGCAGCAAACACGAATAGGGAGGTCCCCAGACAGAAAGATGCTCAGCTCAGAGTCTGGCTTTAAAAGGCTTCAACATCCCTCTTCCCTTGATCATGATTTTGTATCAAACAAAAGCTAATGCAATTTTCTTTGCCTTTCAGTAGCAGATTGTGCTGTAAGGGTTCATGCCATTAGAAATGTAATAATTGCTTCTCTATGCAGATCTAATTTATCTGTGAGGCACTTAGAAGATAAGCCAAATGATAGCCTGGCAGTAGGCTCTGGAGAAGGGCCCAAGAGGTGATGATAAAAATCTGTCTAGCACCTTCCATCCTCAGGGATATCTGCCTGGCACAGTGCAGGAAAAGGTCTGAATGGGAGAAAGGGAACAGAGGAGAGAGCTGAGAGCTCTTGGAAAGGGACAGCTCAGTAGGAGAGGGGTCCCTGCCAAACATACCCACATGCAAGAGAGGTGGAAGAGTTGATTGAGGAACCAAACTTTGCAATCCCCAAATAACAGCTATTCATGACCAGTGCATGGATTTTGAGTTTTACTTCTACCAGAAGTTGCTCTGAATCCTTTGTCCCATGGCATTGGTCCTTGGGAAGTGCCTGAGCTGCCTTTGAGCTGGGACCAAGGATGCACACAGTGATGTCTCACAACAGCCTAGGCCAAAATTAACAACCATAAACTTACAAGCACTTCACAAACACCTGCCAACTAATTTTCCTCATATGGGCCACCAACTTAAAACAGTAGGTGAACAGTCACAAGTGTATTTTGCTTTAGCAAAATCAAAAGCTGAAAGGTGGGGAGAAAACATAAAGATCTGATTTATTGTTCTGAGATTGCAGCTATTTGGGATCCTAGACTTCAGCACAAAACTGTTAGGTGGTCTTGTTTCTCAAACTGCACTGTCACTGGCATTGTTTTAGGGTCAGGAGGTGACTAAAAACAAAAGTATGTGCATGTGGGTGCACTTGTCACTCATCTGTTTTGCTTGGGCAAGCAGTTATTTTATGTGTATTAATGTAGGTGTCCAAACCCAGGCTGCTTCATGCAAAACCAGTGTGAAAATGAAAGTAAAGGCTGGGTTGGGGCCACCTATTGAATTGTCTGGTGGAGTTCAGACTTGTAACATTAGCCCCCATTGCCTGATTTTATGTATTGGTGGATATTAACATGTAAATTCTGGTGTGCTTTTGGCTGTAGCCTCACCCTCAGTCTTCTTGGAGATAAAATTTCTGAGAGAGAATAAGAAGATGATGAGGTTAAAGTAAATTGTTGGGAAGTTGAAGTCTAAAGTGGAAATAAATGAGAAATAAAACCCTTTTTAAAAGTGGAGGAAAGTATTTTCTTGCTATTTTTCATCTCCCTGGCTTGAGTGAGTGTGTGTCGTGAGGCTGCAGAGATTTATATTACAGCTCCTAAGCACTGGTGCTTGTTCAGAGGCTGTGTTATTCTGGCCCTTTTTATTCAGTCACCTTCTAAAGATGTAGTGTAAATATTTATCTTCTCTCTGGCCCATCCATGCTCCCCAGGACCCAGTGCTGTTAAATACTCTTATCACCTCATCTTTCTTATCTCCTGCGATCCCTGCCAACATTCTGAGTCTGTCAATGGGAACGAGCTGTGCACCTTAAAAGATGCCACAAATGAATGGAAAGAAGGTGTAATGCAGGGGAAAGAATACCTTAAAATAAGGAGCACGTGTGCTATATCTCTGGAAAGGGGAGGGTATGTGTAGATGTTTTCTGCTGTGCTTTTCACATTCATGGTGTCTGCACTTGGGGATGTGATTGAAGGCACCAAGGTGAGGTCTCAGTGTGGAGCAGCACTCAAGGAGGTGTGGGGTTCCCTACAGACCCTCAAGCTGCTGTGGAGGGCTGTCCAGCCCCAGCTTCATCACTGATACTGGACCAAAGCTCACCCCAGTAACCAGCATGGATCTGTTTTTTCTCTTTCTCTACTAAGTTCTAAATAAAACAGACAAAATGCAGAAGAGACGATGTCTCCCTCTCACTAAGGTTTCTGCATACAGCTTATAATGAGGAAGGACTGGACAATCAGCACACTGTTTTTGAAACTGTCCTGTGAAACCACAGTCAAACATGGCCAATCAGGGTCGACTTGCAGTGGCAAGACAACAGCAATCATGTTTTATCTCAGCAGGTCTCAGCCAAGCCGTTCCCATGTCTCTGCCCTTCAGTCCAGAACTTGTGTTAGGTTAAGCAGGGAACAGAAATTCCCAAGGAATGAACATGGGATGGCAACACCGATATAATCCTATCACTTATAAGACGAAATTGACGTGCAGTAGCCATAGTACCACTTAGCGGATAAGACAGTTGGTCCATCTGCGCTCGGTCCATCTTCTCTCATTTCTCTTGCTTAAATTTCTCAGGAGCAGAACAAAATCCTGTTATCCAATAAGTTATCCACTGGTAGTTGGATTTTCATTGAGTGACATCTGTCGCAGACAATGGATGTAGGAGGTACCCGTGGTTTTGCGGCATCTTTGTTTTGATGGGTTTGGTGGACATGGGTATTTGGGGTTTGGTTTTGAAGTATTTGGATATTTGGAAACACTCATCTACCTTGAAGGCCGTGCAGCTTGGATGTCATCCTGACAGATGTGCCGGGAGGCTGTAAAAGGCACCAGGGATGGCACACGGTGTTAGGAGGCAAGAGGAAAGCTTGGAATCAGATCTGTTGTTGGTCGGTAACATTTGTGTTTGGGATTGAGCGCTCTTACATTTGAGTGTGTGATGGTCTTTCCTTCCTTTCTGGTCATCTTCTCTCTGCCTGTGTGGGTTCTGCCATTTCCATGAGCACCTCCTAGAGACGGAACATTGCTAAAAGGACTCTGGAACAGGGACCTACCGGTGTCTTGCAAACTGTGACAGAAGGTTTGAGCTGACTTTTTCCCCCTTTTGCATTGAAATTGACTGAATTAGAGCATGTTTCCTCCTTTTTGATTTGTCACAGTGACATTTTTCCAGCTGACATACAATCACAAAAGGGCATTTCTCAGCGGCATCCTGGCACCGAACACAGCTCGGCATTGGCCCCAGAGCTGCCCATCTCTTCTTCTGCACCCCCCAACATCAGCTCCCCTACTCAACACCTTCTCTTTGGTCCATCTGCTGAAATGATCCATCTAATCACCATCAGCATCTCTGCCTTCCTCCCGGCTGTGGAGGATGTGCTCCGGTTGCCCTGCTCCTGACTGGTGCCAGCAGGGTGAGGATAGAGGCTGTGCCAGCTTGTCCCTGTCCACTCACTGGGATCATTTGTCCCAACAGAGGCACATCCTAGGAGAAGGACACACTGCACCTCCCTAGAATGCTCTTAGAAACTGCTCCTTTCTGTTGCATGTCGGGAAATATCCCTTGCATCAAGGCCAGCTCGAATTCATCTTAACTCATCTTCTGCACATCGTTTTTCATTGCAAAACAAAATTTTCCAGCGCCTGGTAGGCAATATTCATCTCACGTAATTCCCACAAAGGGAGCTGTAATCCTCACTTTCACGGCCCATCTTTGATTAGTCTCCAGGTGTGACCATCTTGCTGTGAAGGCTCAGCATTGCTGTACCTGGAGCAGCCAGGCATGTTGGGCTACAATTAGCCATGGTGCTCCAAAAAGCCATATCAAAGAGGGATTGAGATCAGCAGCTTCCCGAGGGCATTTCAAGGCCTTTAGTGAGTGACCACACTAGAGCTTTTTCCATTTACCTGGATTAAAATTTGTCACAGAGGAAATACAAGCAAATAGCACAACATCTGAGAAGTGTAACAAATAGCATTTGGCCAGCTGGAAAGCTCAAAGCGGGGGAAAAATCCATGGTGTAAATAAAGTGCAAACCATGTTTGCATAACATTGGATTAATAGTTCTTTTTAAAAACCACACTGGGATTAAAGAGATGCATTTCCTATGCCAGGACTTGCTCTCCCTCCATAGCCCAACAGATGCCAGGAAGTACATCTAAGAGAAATAAAAAGTCTCATTAGCCCCAGCCGGCTGCTGAAGCAGCAGTGCTTTCAGCAGGCCTTTGGAAGAGGAACAAATGGCTGTAGGATTCCTGGAGCAGTCCGATGTGTTTTATAGGGAGTTCTGCAGCAAAGTTTTCCTGCAGAAAGGGATTTCTGCTTCACAGCCCCAGTCCCATTCACCTGTGGGTTTTGTTGGCTACAGTTTTGAAGGCGGCGATGCAGAGAGGAGCTGGTTTTCCATCCCCCAGCCTATGTTTGACATCCTGCCTTTTCAATAACTCACTGAGAGTGCTCCCACCTCTTCTTCCCCAGCCCTGCTCCATATTTTGCTGAAGTCAGTGCTGGTCCTGTCACTTTTCCAAGCAGGCATGTGCTTAAGGAGTGCTCAGGGGCTCTGGCTCTGATCAGTTGCCTTATTAGAAGGGAATAATCAATGGATGCTGTCCTTGATTCCTTCAGTGCATTGGTTTGCAGTATCTCTAATGACACTCATTTGCATTATGTTCCCCACAATTTGGGCAGAAATAGACTCCTGAAATGAGGAGTCTTCAAACACTGGTGTGAGTGATGTGAATGGGACATAGCGGCATGTGGAGGGAAAAACCCAATAGAGGGAAAAGACATGAAATGGATATTTAGGCAGCAAATGCCTGTTACATCTGGCTTTTGTTCCTGTTGTGCTGTGGTTGTCATGTTGTTGCAGTGTGCCAGAGCAAAGGGTGGTATCTCCCACCCTGAAATACAGATTGTTGCTCAATAGGGTTAATATCAAACAGAATAACAGGCTGTGAAACCAAAAGTCTCTAGATATGGGTGAGATTTATACCTGTTTTCCTGTTCTTCTTTTCCCTTTCACCTGCTACAGAATCCACTGCAGACTAGAATTTGCACCTTAATCCCAAAGTTGATGATAATTAAAATCTTAAGTCTCTATAGACAGATGCAAATAAATTAAGGAGGCAAAGAACTGACTTAGAGGCTAATCCCGGTGGGATAGTGAAAGCAGAGTGGCCAGTAATTCTTTCCTTCTGTTATTTCACCTTTTCTGGTGGTAAGACAAGGCTGTGTCAGGGTGAGGTGCCTGTGTGTACACTGCTGGATGTTCTACATGAGCACCAACACTCTGGCAGAGCCTGAGGAGGAGACACAGGAGTCTGAGAAGGGGACAGACACACTTCCCAAAGCACTGCAACTGAAGCAGTGTCATATGTGTTAAGCTGGAAGAGGGGGCTGTGTGCCAACATCTACAAATCATGTGCAGGTGTTCCACAAGGATGAGTTTGGCAACCTGCTCATCCCTAAGAATTGAGCCCTTTCTTCACCCAACAGAACTTACCTGGGCTTGGGGTCCTTTGGTCAGGCATGACTTCATTCAGAAGAGCAGGGACCTAAGACTTATGCCGGTGGAAAAAGGTGGATTTTTTCCCCTGTGTGCTCCCTTGTCCTGAAGAGTGCAGTGTGCTGAGCTGCACCAGCATCCCAGTGCTTTTTACCCTTCTCTCAAGTAGGCTAAGGCTGGACTTGCACTGAAACATCTTGCCCTAAAGCATCAGGATGAGTTTGAATCCCAGAGTTAGGCCATAGGACTGAAATTCTTCATTTTTATGGGCTGGAAGTGATAAGGATGTGAACTGAATTATACTCAGGCCATGACGTGATCCACGCACTCTTACGGGTGAAGAGATATTGATTATCCATCAATATGGAGTGATGGTGGATGATGATTCAAATCCCAGCTGTCAGGTTGCTGGATGTCCTGGGCTGTTTATCTGGTCAATTGAAATAGTGCTGTGATTCAGCTTATTTATTTTAAACTGAGATTTACTTGTCTCCCCAAAACATTTCCTATACCTCCCAAATCAAGTCTCTCTCTCTGTTTTTCAGGACGGGGAAGGCCAGACCGCACTCCATTACGGTAAGCTGCCTCTCAGGTTGGTTATTCCCTCTCAACAGCTGGAGTGAATGCTCTATGCACAAAAAGCAAATTTCAGGAGAAAAAAGAGCAGGAAAGGTGGATTTGATTACCTCTACCAGCAAATCCTAGCATGGTAGGAATAGTGGCCTTGAGAGAAGCAGTGATGAAATTGCTCTCCTCCCTTCGTTCTCTGCAAACATCACCTTAAAGCCTTCATTTCCCCCAGTTAATGATGCAGAGTTTTCCTGTACACCTGTGTCTCCAGGATGTGGTTGTGCCACCTCCAGACCCAGGACTGGCTCTGTTTGGGGAATGCCAAATCCCTTGGTCTTCAGGGAGCATCAGTATCAGTTTTAGCAGGTTACACAGGTGAGGGGAAGGGGACAACCAAGGTGGCCTCCACCTCCACGTGTCCTCGTGACAAACCTGTTTGATTGCAGCAGCTTCTTTACTATCAAAATCAGCAGGAGAAAAGTCACAGTTCGTGTCCCTCCTACAATTACAGGCTAATTAGATATGTGATGTTAGGAGAAAAGTAGAGACTGAAGTGACACAGGCAGCGCTGATGTGTGGGGAATAGGAAAAAAGAATCAATTTAATGTGGATCATAATTTTTTCCCGAAATTAAGACATAGCCAGGTATTATTTTGTACTCTCTCTCTCAATGCCTGTCACTGTAATTAAGAGCATACTTGTCATTCTGAAGTGTTTGTGTCTTTCTCTCTCTCCCTGATCTCTCCACAAGGACATTAGCAGGATGGCAAAATTGCTTTGCAGAGCATCAGTCCAAAGCACAGCATTTGGATCTGGAGCTAAACTCTCAGATTCCAGAGCCCCTGAACCAAGACTGTAATTACAATAATGTGTGGTTTCTCCCCTTATGATCTTTCCTGTAGGATACTCTATTTTTCAAATTGCTATCATTGTGACTGGAGTAGTGAATCTGTTGCTTAGCACAGCCTTGTCCACAGATTGACAGCACTTTAAATGCCTCTCTGCCTCTTTGCCTAATTCATTCCATATTTTGGGCCTTCTCTCTCCTGGGAAGATGCTTTCCCTGCTCCCAACTCCAGGACTGACATCTGCCTACTGAGGGGAGCAGAGTGGATTATAGTAGCCTGTGCAAAGCATAGCACGTGTGTAAGTTATCCATGAGCACTTGCTTCAAGCAAAGCCAGTATGTGGAAGGAAAGGGTGGATGCATCACCTGAGTTTAAATTTCATGCATGTGGATCCCTCTGGTTGGTGACTGGGCCAGGCTGTTAAACATAAGCAAACAAACATAACTGATTTAATTAATGTTATTTCAGAAACGGTTTCTCTGATCCACCCTGACAGCTCAGATGTTTCAATAATGACAGTTTACCAGGGTTTTCTTCCTGAATGTTTTAAGTGTTGACATTTTTTCTTTCCCTTGAGTGTTAACCTCACCTCTCCTACCTGTATATCATCCTTGGGAAGCCTCTCTGGGCTGCTGGCACACAGGTCTGGTGGGCCTGTGGGTACCTGGCTGTTCCTGGTGGCCATCACTGTACCCAGGCCTCATTCCCTTTCTTACTGATCTGGTCATAAATCCCCCCGATCTTGCAAACAGCTTATTAAATGAGGAACTACTTTGGATTCAAGTGACTGTTGGCCTGAAACTAGAACCCACTGAAAACCTCTCAATACCATTTTGGTCAGCACTTCACAACCAAGCCTTTAATTGCAGAGGAGAGGCGTGAGAGCTCCTATGAAAACTGTCTGAGCAGAGCAGTGCCTCCCCTTTTGTTGGAGGCTGTTCGGGGAAGGGTTAAATCCCCTCAGCAAGGCCAGCAAGGCAGGCACTGCTTTTAGGGTGTCTGCGTCCCTTTTTATGAGCCAGCGTGGCCTGACAGCTGTCCTTGTAGTGACAGCTCTCCTGATTACAGCCAGTGTCAAACTGCATCCTGCTATGGGCTATAAATCCTGCCTCCTTCCGATGGGCGCCGACCCCGGGTTTAATCGGAGGTTAAGTGGAGGCCAGGCAGCAGCAGGGTCCGAAGGCATTGGATCTCTGGTGAGACCCACTGCCAGACCTGCTCTGCTCCAGGCTGGAGCTGTGCTGATCACTATGACCAGTCTCCCTCCTAAATGGCCTGTTAGTCTTCAGCTCCTCTCCATCCATCCATCCACCCACC
>VYZS01037918.1:2876-20573 GCA_013400695.1 Neodrepanis coruscans
TTCCTTAAGAAACTGGTTTGCTTTATAGTCTGCATGCCTTAATAATATTTTTGGAGGCAAAATTAAAAGAAAAATCCAGCCCAGCCTCAGTCTTGGTTAGTCAAATACAAATATATTTAAGCAAACACGTACCAAATATACAGAGATCTGGAATGTTAAAACTGACCATATTAAAAGAGATTCGAAGAAGAAAAGAGCACTCTTAATGTTGCAGAGACTGACACCTGATTAAGGCATGAGGAGATCACAGGAAAAGTGCACAGGGAAATTACTGGAGCTTGTAAACAAAACAAGCTTTATTTTGGAGGCGGACATATTCTTTCCTTGTGAAAAAAGACTGTCTTTAATAAAATCTATCATGAAAATATTTTTAATATTCCTGCTCCATTATTTTGCATGCTTTCTCCCCTTGGAATCTTCACAATTATTCTGAATTAGCTTTGTAAGGGAGGCGGTTTTCAGCAGATGATTATTATTTTTATTCTACTAGCAAAAACTCAATGCATCATTAATGGTTAAATATTTGTTGGTATCTTTTGCATTTATTGCAAATAAGTATAAGGATAGAATAGGAAGTATAAGTTCACATTTAGACAATTTGCAGTACAAATCACAGTTAGAGAAAATATGCTACTGAAGACTTAAGAAAGACAAAATATCTCTATATTTAATAGGCACTATTTGAATTCCAATATTTGTGTTCATTTTTTTTTTTTACTTTGTGTTTCTGAGCCAAGAGAGTTCTGCTTCTCAGATGACATTATCAGAGGAGGTTGAAATGATTTTTCCGGCAAATTTGGCCTGCTGAATGGTATCTCAGGACACCATTGCAAAGTTCTATGAACTGTTTGATATGGGCAAGCAAACACACTCTTCAGATCTCCGTCCTGAAGATGAACTGCTCTGCTTGAGAGGAATGTACCGGTATGCCTTCACAGTTTATGCATACAAGTGATTTTTCTATCTATTCCTGTTCAGCTGCAACACACATTTATTTACTGGCATCGTTCCTTGCACATTTTCGTCCTCAGGTGGAAATAGCCAATTTTAGATCCCAAAGCTTTCAGAATGTCATGCAGTCATGACTAATTTATTCTTGAAGTTAAGTATACTTCACTACAAAGCAGAAATCATGACTGAAAATGTATAAGCATTTGGAAAAGTTTTCCCTAATTTCTATAATTTCCCACACAGTTTAATCAAAACAAAAATGCTGACCACACAAAACCACATCTAATATATATATATATATGTGTAAAAATGAAGGCATTTTATATATAATTTATGCAGAAATCACTTTCAGTAACTTTGATTTTGAACTGGTAAGCAAAACAAAGTTCAAGACAACTACAGTGACTGTCATTTTGTAAATATCTGCTTCAAACTGTAATCATCATAGTACATCAACCTGCAGAAATTTACCCTTTCTTTTTTTAAATATTGCTGTGGTTTAACTTGTCAGGTAGCTAAACAACATAAAGTTGCTTTCTCACCCTGTTTCCCACAAGTGGGGCTGAGGGAGAGAATCATAAAAAGGAGAATAAAGACTCTTCTTTTGAGATAAAGATAGTTTAATAAGTTGAAAAAAAATAAAGGAAAGAAAGAAAAATAATAATACAGAATTAGTACATACAAAGTGATGCACAGTGCAATTGCTCACCACCCACTAATGAACGCCCAGCATTTCCTGGGCTGCTGCCCTCTACCAACTTGTCCCCCGCATTTATGAAATGATCATTATACCATATGGTATGGAATATCCCTTTGGTCAGTTGGGATTAGCTGTTCTGGCTGTGTCTCCTCACAACTCTTTGTGCCTCCCCCAGCTGGCTTGCTGGTGAGATGGGGTGAGAAACTTGCAACATATCAAGTCACTTTTTATCTCTGCCACTTAATCAGAAGACTGTAGTAGCCTCATGTGGCTTAGGACTATAAACCTGATATATAGAATCTATGGGTTGTACATGGGATCTGAATAATCCTCTCTAGCTCTGTGTGTCTGTGTGTGTGTGTCTGTGTGTGTGTGTGTATGCACTAGTACAGACCAGTGAGATTGTCTGTACCAGCAGCTGGGGAGTACCTGCAACTTCAGGGGCTTATATGTTCAGGTGCCAGCACCTGGAGAGGTTGGGATCTAGGGGCAGCTGCTGGTCAGACTGCTGCAGTGTCTGAGCTCAGCTCCTGGAGTCATCCACACTGTACACACATATATATTATATACTTACATATTATATACTTATATACAGGTATATAATATGTGTGTACATACACATTGTATATATTCTTACTAGTGGACCTCCATCCCGTTTAGCCAGTGAGGGAAGGAAAATGAGGACATTGGTGCTGTGTTCACATGAGTGTCTTTTGAATCTGCCTGTGATCTGTGTGGCCAGTTACGTATATGTATGTGTGTACAAGTTTTTGCGTGTTGTATCTGTGTGCATGTGTCTATCAGGAATACATCTTCAGCCTTGCTACTGGTTGAACCTGGGGGCATGGAACTGCAGCAAACTCACCTCTCTTATGCTATCAGATCTGGCATGATCTATTTTCCTCAAACTGTTAATTATATATAGATATGATTAATCTTTCAGCCACATACACTGGAACCTATTGTATCAAAGAGTCTGAGTTATACAGCAAGTATCTGTTAGCAATGGTTATATCAGTAGCTTGCAATCCTATTATCCCTGCTATTAGGCAGAACCATTAGCTAAAATGTGTAAATTCTGCCTTTTTTTTCTTCCAAGTAATGTCTGTATGATAATGAAATTGCATCAATTCTTTGTACTTTTCCTTACTCTGATGATTTTAATATACTATTGTGCCAATTTTAGGTAGTTTGAATAAACAAATATTTTTGTAGCATACACAGACAAAACAATTTTAGTTTCATGGTTGCAAGATAGATTATGAATATATTAAATTCCAACATGCTCCTCTCCCTGATATTTTGTTCTTCCTTTATGATTGCAATATTTTTGTTTTGATTTTTTTGCCCTCACAGACATATGGAATGTTCTTCAGTTGAGTTGTTACTTTGTGTATCAAATCCATTAGTTATCATTCTGTAGACTTTTTTAATAATGATGCTTGTGATTTAGCTGTAAAATTCTATCCAGTCCACCACAGCCAAGTTAATATTTTTCACAATTTGATAATGATATATATTTTACTGATTTTTTGTGTATTACTTGTGGATGCCAAAGACCCTTTAGTTTCTTAAGTATGTGAGTCTTCATTACTGGCCACACAAAGAGTGATTTTCTGTCTTTAATTCATTATGTCAGTACTGCTCTAAGTTCTCTGAAACATCTCTGCTGTACAGCTTTCACAAAGTCAACACAAGTATTTTGAAGAATGTCTATTTTCTACTTCAGAGCTTTGAACAGATTGAAAAAAGAAGATATTCTAAGTCCTTTTAGCAAAAGAATATACTGTTGTTTTGACTGAGCAGTGTAACACTTCAAAGCTCCTGTAACACTTCAAAACTTCTGCTCAACCACTTTGCAAAATGGTTCAGAATGCCCTCTTGTATAATTTTTTTGAGACATGAGCCATGGTAAAGCACGTGTTACAGACAACTTCCTACTTTATTGAAAAAACAGAAGTTACCAGAAGCCCTTCTACTCTTCAGAAGACACTGAGTTATCTTTAAAGGGTCTAGAGCAACAAAGCAAGCAAACAATGAAGTCAAGATGCAATAGAGGAAAAAAGAATCTTCCTATTCTGTTAGCATCTCTCACAATATACAGCTACTCATTGTTGACAGTTAAAGGACTCAGTATTTTGTAAATAGATTTAGGCATATTTTAGGCTGAGAACAAAGCTAATCTTTCTTGCTGTGATTCTCTCATACAAAGGAGAAATCAGATATTCATAAAGTTTCACTTCAAAAGTTTCAAAAAGCTAAGAAAAAGGGAGTTAGTTAAGCAATAGGAATACAACTCCTACAGTATCCTTATTTACCAAAAGAACATGGAAGCTAGATGATTAATGGAAACACAAGAAATACAGGAACAGCATAATTTCCCCCTCTCAACAGGATTTATGTGAAGGAAAAAGGGGCAAGAAAGGAGTTCAAGTGTGAGAATCAGTTTTCTCTTCCACTCATTGAAAAGATACAGTATTCTTCTATATATTTACATTAGTATTAGTAATAGTATTAGTATTAGTGTTAGTATTGGTATTGGTATTGGTATTAGTATTAGTAACTTTCATTTTTACAGTTAATTTATATGTTCTGCTATTTAAAAGCCCATGCTAGTTACTTAAATGTTATTTGTGGCATTACTGTTTTTAAAATTCCCCTATAAATGTGTACAAAAGTAAGATCCAGCTTTTACATACTGTAAGACCGTGAGACATACTTATTAAATTATATCTTGTTTTATGTGTATGTGGTTAATTTCCAATTTCCAATAAGAACAGTAATCTTTTTAAAATGATGACTGGTAAACATTCACTATATGTGGTGACTAATACTCAAAAATATATCTATCAGAAAGTATGTAAATTACTGTTCATCTTTCATGTCCATGAATGCCTAGATCTACCTAGAAGAATTCTGGCCACTGCTGATCTTCATTATTTCTGACTTTCTCCATCCTTTGGTGTTTTAATAATATTCATTTTATAAATTATCATTTTTCACCAAATTCTTACAAATCCTCCTCAACAGATTTCAAAATAATACAAACTGACCTTAATTATAAATATATATAAGAAAAAACAATAAAATAGAAGACCTCCCAACCACTTAGCAATGACACCGCAGAAGTGGGCCTAGCCCTAACAGTATTTTCTTTTAAGGCAGGATTGATTTATCTCACTCCCTCGTTAGAAAATGGCTGATGTTGAACCACAAAAGTCCAGCTGAGAAAAATATCCATCATTGCAAATGCAGATGCTAGGTTTAATTTGCAAGTGCAAATCTTTTGAAGATTTGAGTAATGCCTTTGCAACTGTCCTGGAAAGAGAAGAAAAACAAGCATTAATAAATTGAGCAGATAGATCAGGAAAAAAAAAAGGAAAAACCAAAGAATTTATGAGGAAAACAGAGTATACACCATGTTTGATATCATCTTTAAAGCCATAATATTCTTATCTGAAATCCTATTTTCAGACATATTTGCATACACCATAACAAAGTTCACTCACAGTGTCCTCAAGACTTTGCAACTGACAATCTCAACCATAAATCAAATAGATCTATGGTTGCCATGAGAAGTCTAAAAACTCAAAGAGAAAAAGAGTTTTTTTACATCTTTCTTATCTATTTATGCCAGTATGATATGGGTTTATGTCAATAAACTTGTTCTGTTTCTGTTGGAAAATCCTGTACATATTTCACTATGCTTTCAAAGCTCCCAAATAAAAAAGGGGAACAGAAGTTGGAAGTTCTCATTCAGCAAAAAGATAAGAAAATCCTCTGATTCTTTTGGCTTATTTTCCCCACCTGAACATACAGTTTGGCTGTTGATGCCAAATGAAAGTGTGTTGCTTAAGAGTAAGCTGAATATATCCTATACCTGAAATGCTACAAAAATGTGTCTAGGGGCTGAGGGCAGAATTATCAGCAACATTCTAGTACTCTTGCAGGGTTTCAAGGACAGACTGTCTTTTACAGACATTAATGGAAACTAAAACAGGGTTTCAGAAAGAATAATCTTCTGTTTAATATAGTTTAGCAGCCCTGGGAAAAATGGCATGAAACTATTAATGTACATTTTTAGTAATTACAATATCATAAAATCCCGGCTTTTTTCCTAGCAGCAGTAATTTCCAGCCTCTGGGTTATAAAACACACATATGAATCTCTAAATGGAATATCTGATGACAGGAAGGAACATTATCAGTTGGTCTTATGTCGTGGTTTTACCACTAAAAATAGCGGTCCTGACACGAGATGTTCGAGAGAAGCCACACACACACACACACAAAAAGAAAAACACACAAATAACACAGTTTATTTCACGCACACAGAAAACCAACAATAAAGTGCAAAAACAGACAAATTGAGCTTTCCCAGGGCCCCTATTGGGATGGGAATGCTCTGGAATAGTGCTGGTCTCTCTCTTGGGGCTTCAGAAGAGACGCCGGGATAATTAGAGAAGGCCCACGACCAATCTGAGGACCTACAGCAGCACGAGCCTCCACTCGGCTTTCTGAAGAAAAACACTCAAACAGTTAGAAACCGCGAGCCCCCCTCTCCCCCTCCCTTCAACACCGGGAAGGGATTTCAGTGCTGATGGAAAGATGTGGTCTTTAAATCTGGGCTATGGCCGCGGACAATCACTAATCTGCCCGCCTGGGAAAAAATACCACAAGAAAAAAAACAACCCCCGAGGAAGCGGTCCCCCCTAGGAAATCACGAGAAAAGGCAATCCCTAAAAAAAGAAGCAGTCCACCCCCCAGGAAATACCACACTGGGCTGTCACGGCGGAATCGCTGATCCGTCCCCCACGCGGACGTTAGTCTCGGCGCGAAGACGAGGAGTGATGTTGCCACACCCACGTCCAGAGCAGAAAGAGGAAAATGGCATCCACTCTCCCCTTTTTATAGGGGGACCTTCTCTACGCATACGCATGCGCATGCACAGATGGCCCCTAGGGGGCTGGCCTTTTCTGCGATTGGCTGATTAGCGTTCGGGCCTCACCCCGGGTACAGCTCCCACACGCAGTTGCTCACGGGAACCCCATGCCGGACCAGCCGGAAGCGACACGTGGGCCGGAAGTACATATCCGGTAATGGCGGCGCCCTCAGCGCCATTCGTCCGTGGCCCCCCGGTGCCGCGCAGTCACGGCGCCATGCGGCTGCGGCCCTGTGGGGCAACCCCCGTGCCCGCAGCCCGGACCGGAAGCGACGCCGACCCACAAGCCGGAAGTGCATATCTGGTAATGGCGGCACCCGCAGCGCCACGCAGCCACGCCGCGGCCCCGCCATGCTGCGCGGCCCCAGCCCCGGTGCGGCCCCATGGCACCCCCATGGCGCTATGTGGCCCCAGCCCCGGCCCGGCCCCGCGGCGCCATGCAGTCGCGGGGCGGCCCCGGCCCCGGCACAGCCCCCGCGCACCCGTGCCTGGCACGGAATGGGGGGAGAGGAGGGGGAAAACGGTTTTATTTTCTAACCCACAACATCTTACCAGGTTGATTTGATTGATCTATGCAAAAATATATATATAAGTGTCAAACTTTCCTTTTGGGAAGGATCATGGATAAATTGTGCTTCTTACTCTGTTTGCTTGTGATTACTCATTTTGAGCGAGTGGAGATGTTTTCAATAGGTCTTATGGTAAGAGGCTGTTAGGAGTGCTCCATTTCATTTCAGAATCTCTCAACTGTTGTTTCAAGATCAGATATAAGGTGTCCATCAGACAGCTTCTGGTGTGCAATTATCATATCTGCCACTAAATATTCCAGTAACACTTTTACTTTTACTGAAGGTTAAGAGAGATGTGCTTATAGCTTTTATCAGGGTGATTCTTTTATTGATGTTTCTTCCCCTTGCAGTATTCTCATATATTGTCCAGTCAAAATTTAACCTTTCACTGATGCCGTAAGGGGTATGCTTAATATTTGGGATTTCACTATAGCTAGGTAGCTGAGTAACTTAGAATATTAAGGGTAGAAAACGGCCTGTCCTTCACGTGTTTGCATTCTTCTGTATAGATAAAGAGGTAGCTAGACCAAAACATAAGAACCTGGGGGGAACTAACAGGGGGTAGGAATAGGTAATAAGATTCCATTCGGTTGGATGTTTTGGGGGCATAGTAGTAAGATGGGGTTTAGTTGGCTAAGGTATAATGGGTGGGCACTAGAGGTTATAAAATTGGAGATATTGTTATGAATTTTCTCTTTGGATCATCGGGCACCGAGAGTAAAGCTGTTCTCTCGCATCGCTGCGAGTCCTGTCTCACTTCTTATCTTGGCCCAGCTGGGGTCTGACGGCAACATCACAGAGTTTCATTCACCAATTATATAAATATATATATATATTTCAGGTCTTTTACCATCTACATTAAGGTGCTAGGAACAATAACATTTTCATTCATCTGTTGATTGATGACAAAGATGCATTCTGGATGAATGTAATGCACACAGGTACCATACAAAATATCAGCAATTTCTCCTGTGGTACATCTTCCTTATCCGTTACAATGTTACTGTTCCAAAAATGTGTAGAAGTATTTTCTATCATGTGAAATGCTGCACTTTTATCAAAGTGCCTAATCAGATACAGATTTCTCCCAGAACCATAAACAAACAAACAAAAAGAATATGAAAGTTAAATATACTAAAAGAACAAACAATTACTCAAAAGGTTTTCCTCATGTGGTTTGATGGAATTTATACCCTCGTGAGTGATTAAAGATTTGTGTTAAGAGTTTTATTCTGCTGAGATTTCTATTCAATACAGCTGTCTATAGTGATTTACATAAGATTAGAACACCTGTATCTTCTTTTTTTTGTGAAATCTTGGACTGCTGCCCCTGCATTCATACATTTTGCTTAGATAATTTTGTTCACAATGCTGATTAAAAAATCAATTTCCCAGTCCACAAGATTGCTCACTATCTCAGTTCTTTTGCCTTAACTCAGTGATTTTTCCTGCTACATTATTCGTGGTCACCTGTTAACCTCAGTGATATACCCTGTTTTATCCAATATCTCTTGTTCATAGCCATGATGCAAACTCCTGCCTTACTTACTGTATTTGCCAAACTCAACTGTTCAATTCTTAAGCTTTAAACAAGAATTCTCCATCTTTCTCCCCGGATGCCCTTTGCTTGGGAAGTAAGCTTAAAAGCTTAAAACTTTTCTTCTTCTATGATGTTTTTGAAAACTGAGAAGCATAAGCTAACATAAATTGTCACACTACATTTAACCTGGATTTAAGCCTTTTAAATAAATCCTTTAAAATGGCTAACAGGTTAAATGTAGTGTGACAATTTATGTTAGCTTATGCTTCTCAGTTTTCAAAAACATCATAGAAGAAGAAAAGTTTTAAGCTCTTTAGAAGACTTTTACAGGACTTTAATATTTTTAATCAATATTTAATCATAAGTTATTAAAAATGCATATCAAAAGTGAAATTAATGAAGAACCAGGCCTTTTGCATGCCTGCTGTTTTCTATTTCTCACTCTTTATAACAGTGGAAAATATTAAATCAAGAATTTGAGCCATACTAAGAAATGAAATGTTACTGGAGAAAAGATGTATTTGTATTTGGGAAACTGTTGCTTATATTCTCAGCTCACTGCTAGTGTACAAAAAATGAAAGCAGAAAAGTATATTCTCTTTGGTTTATGAATTACCCTTTCATCCTGGAAGCCTAAAATCATGAACAAGCTGATCCAGAAAGATGTTCAATTTGCACAGTCTTGGTAACCATGAGAACTCCACAGCAATTACCGAGAAATAAAAAAAATCTTAAAAAACGTCAGTTAAAACAAGACTAACTCCCACAAAATAATAATAGAGCACCTTTTAAAACCCTTTAGGGCCAATCTTTGTGCTAGCAGTACAAAAGATTTTTTCTGTGAAGTCATACTTGCTTCCAAGATTGGAAGTAAGCCAGTACAAAGACTTTAAAACTTTCTTTTAAGTCAGTGCAAAGTAAAGACGTGCAGAAAAAAAACTTCATATTTCTGTTTTGTAAGTGAAAATGTTCCCAATGGCATTTTGTCAAAGGTAGTATGATTAACACACTGATTTAAAAACCTTGTAATTTTTATCATAGCTATTGTAAAAGTTAATTAAGCATGCAATCTTTAACTTGCAGAAAGAAAACATCACGTCAACAGGAATGAGAGGCTTCATCATGACAAAGATAAGCCTTTATTAATAAATCCAATAAGACATACATAGGCATTTCTTGAAGTCATAACATTGATACAAAACTACTTTATGGATTTTTTTTTATTTTTAATATTTAAAATAGTTTCATATATATGAGGACACGAAATGGAGAGCTAATAGAGTTGCAATTCTTTTTTATCTGTTATCAGTTTGGTACATTCACTTCCTAATTTTAAATTTATTTCATGATTCTATGGCTTCTTCTGCTTTGTGGGGTTTTCTTATACTGTAATGCAGGCAATTAATGCATATTTATAACATTTCATGGAATTTTTGTTTTGAATAAGCCATTTGGTGCACAATGTCTTTGTATCTAATGCAGTGCAAAAGAATTTATCTCCCTTAAAATAAAGCGAGAACTAACAAAATACACTGCAGGCACAGGCACCATTAGCAAGCAGGTGGAGATTTCAGAGAGGGTGTGAAAATAAAAATTTTTAGAAGATTTTTAAATGTACCACATATTTATCTAGCAGAAGGGGGGGGGGGGGTGTGTGTGTGTTGGAGAATGGTTGGTTTGTTATGACCGCAAAATTGTTTTGATTAAAAAACAATACATTACTGCATTCAACAATATGAAAAACAGAACTTTGAGGTACCACAGATTTGCAGTGATGGTTTTCCTTCAGTTTCCCCTATGGCACATATTAAGTTGTGACTTGGGTGTGACTACTCTCTAGCTGTTGCCTTTAACCATTAACCAATTCAGTACAAGAAGTTTGGGGAACTATTTGGGAACTAATTTTATAATGCATTAGGTAGAACAAGTACCTTACTGTCCATAAGTAATCATTTTATTATTTAACACCAGTTAAGTTTTAATTGGCCATATAATCATCTTACTGTGTCGTGGTTTTACCACTAGGAAGCGTGGTACTGACAAGAGAGACTCAATAGAAGCAACACACACAAAAAAACCCAACCAAATAATGTTTATTTTACACACACAGAAAACCGACAGTAAAGCACAAAAACAGAAAAATTAAGCTCTTCCGGGGCCAGCAGCTGATGCGGGGAAGCATTAGGGTAGTGCTGGGTCTTTACTGGGGCCTCCTGAAAGACACCATAAACATTAACAGATCCCTGCCGCTCCACTCCCCTTCCCGGATAAGGAAATTCCACCGCTGATGGAAAGATGTGGTCCTCAATCTGTGCCACTGTCACTGGAGTTGCCAATCGGCCCACGCGGCTGCAAAACTCGGCGCTGAGGTGAGCAGAGATGTTGTCTCTAGCAGCTCCAGTCCCGAAAGAGAGCGATGGCAGCCCTTTTATAGGGGACCAATCTTCACGCAGGCGCGGGCGGCCCCCAGGTGACTGTTGCTCCCTCAGATTGGACAGTCAGTGCCCGGGAACCGCCCCTAGTGAGAGGCTCCGCGTGCATGCATGGAGCGCCGAGCCCAGACCGGTGGGTGCAGGTCCCCCGTGGCCCCGCCTGGCATCCCAGAGGGTCACGGTACTGCCCCCGAGCCACCCCAACCGGTGCCAACCCCGTCTGCACACCGTGGCGGCTCCCCCATCCTCCCATCGTGGGAGGGCTACTACCAGCCCCACTCTACTCCATGCGCACGGGGGACCCACCACGCATACGCGGAGTGCTGAGCCGTGCCCGGGCCGGGGGCTGGCGGTGCCCGGCAGCGTCAGCAGCCCCCAGTGCCCATGGCCATGGAGCCGTGCCTGCAAAATGGCTGGAGGAGGCACCGCACCCCCGCAGGCAAGCTGTGCAGGGCTGCGGCAGCCGCCCCCACTGGCCCAGAAGGGGCCACACCCGCACCAGTGCCGTGGGTGGGCCCTGTCCCCGCCCATCCCCGCAGCTGTTGCCATGGCAACCCACCTCAAACACACAGGAAAAACAATTTAACACAGCCCTGATCCCCTCCTGCCTCCCAAAAACCTTCAAAAAACCTCCAAAACTCCTTTCCCTGTCCCTAAAAACGGAGGGGAGAGACAATGGGGGAGGGGAAGGGAAAAGAAATGGTTTAGATCCCATAACCTCTGTTGTCAATCCACAACATACTGCAATAAGAACACGTAAGTTTTTTATGGTAGCTACATTATTATTAAATTCAGACAGTGAGACTTCACATTGACAAGAATAATACCATGCATGGTACCACTTCACCACTGATATCAATGGAACCTCATTACTGCTGTTAGACAGAAAGAAATGAGAAGAGATTTGAGACTAAAATTGCAAATATGATTAGAGTTATATCACATAATATTGGATCTAGAATCCCTGTGCTCATAAACATACAAAAGCCTGTAACAACTCTAAATTAACAAAGAAATTAGGGTTTTGTCAAGACATGGAAGAACCCACATTGCCTTCCCAAGGAAGCTTTAGTAAATTATTGGTCTCTCTCACTTTGGACAGATATAGTCTAATTAGATTTATGACAGGCATAATACAAGCCAATCAGTTTTACAAAAAGACTAGATCAAATTAAATCTTTCAAATTAATGAAAGAATAACTTTCTTGTACCTGCACAGCCCTCCCAAATTCCAAGACCCCATGGCAACCCCATGGGTTTTCAGCCTCTGCCCCAGCAATGTTGCAGAATTGCTGGTCTCCAACTCCCCACAGCCTTGCTCTGCCTTGCAATGGGTCTCACTAAACTATTCCATGTCCGGGCCCAACCTCAGTCCATCCCTAAGAGATGTTTGGTGCCTGAGTCTGTGACTCCCATAGTTGCCTGGCTCCTAGCTTAGATGTTATGGTGCTGAACTCTTGTCTCCCATCCATTAGGCAGCCACTGGATGCCTCAGGATGCTTTGATGGTGCTTTGTCTTGGGTCGTTCTGAAAGACAGTGCAGCCTGGAAGATAAACATTCCCAAGTTACTGGGGATAGAAATAAAACATTGTTGCAAATTACTCAGGAAGCCATTACATCCTTATAGATACAAGAACAGTTATGCATTCTTTGCTTGCATTTCTTATTTTCTTCACAGCATAAATTTTCCTCAGCCCCACACAGGATAATGAGATCTTTCAGTTTTCTTCAGCCATGACCATGCCATTGGAAGTGTAAACGATTTCATATTCACTAGGATTTAGGATTGGAAGACACTAATTGCATATTCTTTGTTGTTACAAGTACCCAGATTACTTTATTTTTCTTTACTTAAAACTAATTAACTTGGACTATTTTTCCTGCTGAAAGCAGGTCCTGCATATAAAGTTGATATAAAGTCTTTCCAAGCTGATGAGAGCTGGAAGCCAGAAATTCTCTGTATAAGTCCCTAGGAAGATGCAAGAAAAGAGAATATCTAAATTTTTTATCCTCAAATAATTGCCTGATGGTGTGTCTAAAGCTAGCATATTTTTTCCAGAAGAATTAAATACACAAATAATCTCTGATCAAATTCCAGATATAGGCAAGGTATTACTTAAACATTACAAGTTAAAAGTTTAGAAATAAGCTACATTTCTGATGGGCAAATATAGCTTTGGTATAACCAGAGAAATATGAACTCTGCTCTTAAGTGACTATCTGCAATTTTAGAAGTCATGATGAAACTTGCTACACATGTTTTCAAATGATCTTTTACATTTAGGAAATAAAATTATTAAGATCCTTTGGGAAAGTGTAATATCGCAATAGATACAGCGCAGCATTGAACACAGCACACTGTAATGGGATGACGAGTGAAAGAACTGTCCCTATTGCTACTCTTATTAAAAACAATGCCATGAATTGCCAAAGAAAAATTAATCTTTTATGAACTTCCCACTATCAAGAACATTTTTCAGATTTTTTTTCATAAAGATGAAAATAACCAAGCCAAGAGGAAAACTGAGTTTGGCAGTCAGTAAGAGAGTACTCCTTATGTTCCTCTACACCAGCTTGTGTACAGTATTCTTTTTCAGTCTCGCAATGATTATGAGTGAGATAATGGGAGATTCAATCCTTTTGACGAAAAATTGCTGGAAGCACAAAGATTAAGAAAAGCTGTCAGAAATAAAACACCAGGAAATTCCGGCAGACCAGCCTAAGGAAACCAAGCAATAGATCCTGAAAATCATCTTGAGGAAGATAGCACACACATAGCAGAGACAGGCAGACTATTCCACTTAGTCTTTTCAGAAAGAAAGCTGTTTGCATGCAATAGTGGGGAAACAAAGTCATACTGGAGCCACATTCTTATGGTCCCAGCGTCAACAGTGAGCACAGCTAACAAAAATCCAGCTCTTCTAAATACTCAGTTTTGTTTTCTCATGATAACTGATGTTTAAACAGCTGCTGTTTTTGCAGGCAGTCCCTGTTGCTGTTGTGTATCTTGCATGGAGATACACAGATATGCTAATGTAAGAAGGTTTTATGAAAGTATCAAAAAACCAAATCAATTTAATGCTTACATTTTGAGTTTCCCCAGGGTCAAGACTCACAAGAATAGAACTACTCCCTTGAAAATGGTAACTGTCAAAACAACGTATAAATCAAGAAAATTGATATGCTATATAGACCAAAGAATAAGCCAGGAACAATAGTCATAAGGCCTGCAACAGTTCTGTCCTCCCAAGCATTCTACTTACATCGGGGTCTTATGTTCATGCAGGAGTCCAGGAACACAGACACATCAGTATGATGCAAAGTCAAATCCCTTATTCTCTATATCCTATTCCTGTGCATATCTATACAATATCTCTACTTTCAGCTATATATATAAGTTTCCAGTTCCACACACACATGTCCACAAACTATCTGATTGGTCTCATACCAAATGCATAATTTTTTACACCTGAAGTCACTTATTGATTGGCTAAAGTCATAAATGCTAGCTCATTGCTATAGTAACCCCTAGTACTATTTTTTCACTTAGCAGGTGCTGTTTATTGCAGTTTAATGTTTTTTCTCATGTCTTTGTGCTTAGGCCCTTATCTACAGTCCATCTTTGAGATATGCCTGCTGGACACACTCCGTCTGTGTCTCATGGCCCTTTTCTCACGGTATCCAGCATATTTACTTCGTAACTAAGTCTACAAAGTATAAGAAATTTCTGCCTCACATCCTCCTGCATAGCTAAGAGGCATTCACATATGACATATTTAATAACACTTTCTCTTCCTCAAGCTTGCATTATTGTTGAGGTAGGTTCCTGAGAAAACCTGATAACTTCCTATGAAAAATTTTCCTGTAATTTCAAATGTGCTTACAGGTAAGCCATGTTCACGTGAATGTACCTATTTGATCCTCAGTGATTTTGAAGTAATTTTTATATTATCTTCATTCTTCAGAACGCATAAAAGGTGCAATGGTAATTACATTTTCTTTCCTAAGTTACAACTGGTCAAAGTATAAATGTGTGATCTATGACCAAAATAAGTAATTTACAATTTTCTAACCCTAAAACTTCTGCAAAAAATGGTTTTATTATGAAGAGCTAAATTTATGTGCCAGTAGTGCATATGTTTCAGTAGTAGTTATAGACCTGTCTACAGACTCTGCTTTAGATTTCTTAGTTCCTGAGATTGCTATTTTCCTATGTTTTAGAAGGCAAAACCAAACTTCATCTATGCTCAGCACAAATGGCCTACAGTCATGAGGGGCTTATTTAACAAAATCATGACCCACTTAGTTAGCATCAAGAGAGTGGTCAGTTACTTGCAGTTCCAAGAGAATCTCATGTGTCATAACTTCTAAAATATCATTACTTACAGCCATAAAAGATGAGAAATTTATGTAGCAGTATGTGTAATAAAGTTTCTAAAAAGACTTAATCTGCTACAAAAATAAGAAATCAGAGGCAGTCCTTAAAATACAGATCTTATGTTCTTACAGCACAAAAGCAGCAGTGTGGGTGAAGGTTGTAATACATATATGTTAATGAAACATGAGCAAATGGAGGTGATGTCTTCATTGACATAAGCAAGAAATAATCATACACAACAGTACAGAGGACATAGACAGAGACCCAGTCTCATCCCATCTGAATATACAGACTAATTATTGTTCCTGGTGAACAGAACTGTCAGAGTAAACATTATTAAACAAAGAAAATTTGACTAATAAAATATATGTCAAACATGAACATTTTATGTGTATGAGGAGTATTTGTAAGCTGTTGTGTTTCTATATAATGATCTCTTTAAACAGACATAAAGGACAGAATGTATGAATCGTAAGTACCAAAATATTATTCCAATTGGTGTTTCACACCATTCCCCCAATCAGTCTAACTGAAAACAAATTAGACCTTTTTTTATGATCCAAGTTACAGACGTTTGCAATTCAATCATTATAAGCCATGTTGTTGAAACATAGAAAAGAAATGATTGTACTTGAGTTGAGAACACTCAACTAAATTGTTTAACAATGATGCTTGTTATTGTCACTTCAGAACACATACCATTTGTAATCCGCTCACCAGGCTGGTCTTAAAATAAGTAGCTTTTTTATCTCAGATGTATTTCTGATGTCTATTTTCCCTATTAAACTCTTCTCCTGAATAACTGTATAGAATATATTCACTACAGTTAAAATTCCCTATCCCTATTATGTTATATAACATAATATTAAAATAAAAACAAACCACACAACTTTTAGTTGCTGAATATCCAGTGATTCTGATTCATCCATATGGTCATCATCTCTTTCAAGCAAAAAGTCTATTCTTCCAAAGTCATTCAAAATAAGCTCCATGTAACCAAATTTTTCCCATATCTGTGAATGTCTTTTAATATGAGGCAGAAATCCTGGGTTACTTCCTATCCTTTTTCTTCTTCTCTATAACTTTCTTTATTCCTCCTGGGTTAGACTACTGGTGAACAGCAGATTTCACAAGACCTGTTGAACATTGTGTGGGAAATACAAATTGTATTCTGGACTCACAGAAAATATTTTTGTCAGTATAGAGGAAGCCCAAGAAACTAGTGTGAAGCTTGTGCTGAGTTCAGATTCAGCCTATAATGTTAAAAGTAAGAGACATCTCTTTCTTTGTTTAATGCTTTTGCTCTGGCTGTATGACCTCATGCATAACTCAGAGGTAAAGAAACCAATAGAAAATAATTCCATCATCAGATCTTCCACACAGTAACTACTGAAATAGACATAACTCAGTCTGAATATTTCATGCAGAAAAGAACCACCACTATTTCACCCTGCCTATGAACTACCTGCAGTCTTCATTTTATCTCACTGAAAAAATAGCATCATAACTCCTATAGTTTGATGAAAAAGGCCACAAAACTTGGCCATAAAACAAACACCAGATTGCAGACAAATTATAAAGAGAATGTAAGTTATGTAACTATTTTATAAAATCATTCAATGTGGTTTTGAATTATATTTCATTTCTGAATATGTTCTCAACAGATGTTAAATTAGTTTTATCAACACACAGTCTTTGGGACATTTTAAATTCTTAGAATATATAAAGAAATAAGAAAGAAAGCACCGCATTCTATTAGCAAATTCCATTCTTTCCTCAGGCTGGTTTCTTGCAAAATAAAATCTATTTTACACTACCCTACATTAAAAAGCAATTTTCTAGTGTTGAGCTGGCGTATCGCTTCACAATTCTGGTCTAATATCAAAGACTTCGAAGTTTCTAATGTTTTAAACACCTTGTAATTGTCTTAAATCTCCACAATCAATGTATACTCTCTGAGGTTAATGTAGCACACTTGTTTAGTACTTTGATTATAAACTGGAGGATAATGAATGTTAATATTCCTGTCAGCAAATCAAAATAGCTTGCAGGTAAATGATGTACGGAACTCTTAACATATAACCAAATGTCTTGATCTGTTTCTGCTTAAATGTATTGAAATTTTGCAAGTTTATGTGGAAACTAAATGCTTTCATTTTCCCCCTATTTTTTTATTATTTATTAT